>JAUZND010006710.1:0-31078 GCA_034780555.1 Coelogynopora nodosa
ATCCCTCCATTATGGAGTATTATCGAGCTTGTTTTTGAAAGCATCCACTGTTGTAATGTCCATAAATTCTGGTGGCAAGGCATTCCAGGCTCTGATTGTAGCCAGGAAAAACGAGTGGAGATGTGAGTCGATTTTTGGGATATGAAATCGAAAAGTGTGCCCTCTGGTGTTGGAATTTACAGCCATAAGACTGTTTGTGATGGGGATTGCTATACAGTTATTGACAAAACGAAACATCATTTGAACACGTGAGTTGAGTCGACGTTGCTGAAGGCTGTTCCACTTCAAATTCTTTAAAATAATCTCCGACCATAGTGGTTGTGCTTAGCACCTACAGTACCTAATGACATGACGTAGCCTATAAACTGATGTGAAGCGCTGAAATTTTTATGAAATTAAAGCCAAGAATGCAGCTGATAGAGATATAATTTGTTTACTAAAGTTATAAAAAAAATCCGTGATAGCTGACTGAATTCCGAGATTTTCCCGTGATTTTTCAAGAGAATATTTTTTAGTGACTTTTCCATGATTTTTTAAGAACTGGACACCTTGAATATGAATACAGTTTAGACATTGTGTAAGTTTCATAAGATTTTATGCATTATGAAGTTTCATAAATTTTTATGCATTATGAAGTTTCATAAATTTTTATGCATTATGAAGTTTCATAAATTTTTATGCATTTTGAAGTTTCATAATTAATATTTAAAAAAAGTCTGATAGTTAAAACTTCAATTATATATATTTTGGATAACTTCCTGGAACACTAAAATTAATAAAAGCATTATAAATTTATGAACTCATATTTCAAATGTGTGAAAATATTTTAAATTCAATCAAAATGCTTATATATCAATGATTACAAAAATTTAATTTATCAATCTTAAACATCAATAGCCAGTGTAGATAAGTAGACCAATAACTATAAATAGATATTATACATATAATTGCACCATTTTATTTCTATACAAATTTAGAACATAGATATCCATCCACGATCCCGATTAATTGTTGGCATATCATCACGAATGTGGATAGCTTGTTTAATGTGTCTGTTAGGGTGATCCTTAGCATATTCTAAAATTATTGCAGTAAAAGGAACATTTGGTACATGTTGGGTATTGTGGCATTTATTGCAGTATTCTTCCATGGCTGATATCTTAAAATTAAAGGTGTTGCTATGGGTAATTGTCTAGCTCCCTTAGTTGCTATCATATTTATTAATGATCTTGAAAGTAAAGCTATGCCAACCGCTAAAAAGGTGACAATACTTTATAAACGGTACATAGATGACTGCTTTGGAATTTGGCAGCACTCTAGCAGATTTACAAGAATTTCTGGATAAAATGAATTCCAGATTAATACAAATATTAAAATCACCATTACATCTTCTGATAATAATAAATGTGTAGATTTTCTCTCAAACCACACAAAAAATTTATGGAAAGAGCATGGTATCCCAAACCATCAACAAGACCTGTTTTCCTTTCCACTAAATCACATCACCCTGACGAAATTAAAAATAATGCTATAACTAATGAATTCAGATGTCAAAATAAGATATGTAATATGGAAGATAACTACCAAAAAATTAAGCCATCAACTTAAAGATATACTTTTACTAAATGATTATAAAATTAAACAATTAGAAAAAATAGAATTGAGATCCAAGAACATTTACCAATAACTTATTTATCTGTTTAAAGACAACAAAACAACTCAAACTGGACCTATACCACTTAATGGTTTTCTTATGCAACATAATCTGTTCACAATCTTTAGTAAGGGGGATGGATACTGTTTGTTATATTCCATCTCATCTAATACTGGTATACCTATTAAAGAACTTAAAAACCTAATTACAAATGAGATTAATATCAATGTTCATAAACAAATATTAAGCCAACATGGAAGAAAATAAAAACATGAAACAGATGAACCAATATTTACAATTAAAAACTATTAATTTACCTATTGTTGACATTTTACCTTTCTTTTGTCTTATGTTTTAAATAGATCTATTTACATTTTAAAATAAAAAAACAACCAAACAATCATCACTTGCATACCATCTTCTTCTACAACCAAAATAATTATATTGGAAAAAAAACAGGTGAACATTACGATTTTATTTATTCCAAATTTAGATATAATCCACATTCTTTTAAATCAAAACTTGAAAATAGTTATATCCTAAAAGTTCCATACATTAATGCACAACACTCTAAAAATGGTAAACAAATTCTTAGACAAGGTCAAATTCATATCACTCCTATTTTTATATCAGGAACCAAACTGCATAATAAATTAATATACTCATGCTTACAGCCACCTACATGCACAACTAAAAACTGTACCCTATCTAACACATTTTGCAAAAAGAAAAACATTATATACGAACTAACTTGTTCTAGTTGTAATGATAAATATATTGTGGAAACCAAAAGAGAACTACATACTCGAATAAAGGAACATAATATAACGATTCACAAAGAGGATTTTAAGATGTCAGCCATGGCAGAACACTATAATAAATACTCCAATACCAAACACATACCAAATGTTCCTTTTACTGTAAGAATTTTAGAGTATGCTAAGGATCAACCTGACTGACACATTAAATAAGCTATCCACATCCATGATGATATGCCAACAATTAATCAGGATCATGGATGGATATCTCTATGTTCTAAATTTGTATAGAAATAACATTGTGCAATTTTATGTACATTATAATATAATCTATATATATAGTTGTCAACAGATTGATAAATCGTAATTATTCCAACAATTTATATAATCATTTTGATTGAATTTAAAATATTTTAACATTTTTGAAATATGAGTCAGTCCATAAATTTATAATGCTTTTAATAATTTTATAGTGTTAAAGGAAATTATCCTAGATACACCCCTGGACAAAAGTAACCATATACCCTAATTTTGTTTTATTTTTTGTGTTTATTTCTTTATAAAGAGAATTTGAATAAATAATATTGTTTCTAACTTTATTTATTAAACAAATATGATAAAAAGACATTTGTTAATGGTTAATTAATGGGTAATATAGAATTTATTTTATGTTCAATAAATATTAAAAAATTAGGGTGGACGGTTACTTTTGTCCAGGGGTGTTCAATTATATATACAATATATATAATTGAAGTATTAACTATCGGACTTATTTATATTTTATTATATTTAGTTATTTTGTTTAATTATTAAATGAAATATATTGCATATTGAACAAAAATACCAAAAATGTTTTATTGTTTCAATTTAAAGGTTGCTGTTTTATCATTCATACTCTGGCAATAAGTTGGCTATTGCTGTATTATAACATTATTCTGTATTATAATATATATATAATTAAACTGTCTACAATATAAGTAAAAACTGATGCCAATTCCATATAAATAAAATACCTATGCTTATTACTTTAATAAAACCAGATCTTGATTCCAAAAAACCGATGTCTATGCCAAGTACCTATAATAACACCTGATGCAGATTCCAATGCCAATAAATATATTTTTTAATTTATTTTATGTATTTATTTGAAATGTTTGACTGCTTTCAAAACAACTACAATTTTATAATTCCAGCAAATGGAAATAATTACTGAAAATACTTATAGTATACTTACACATTAATACTCAATGAAAATTGAAAACAAATCTTATAAAAAATTAGATTTCCAAGAAAATTATTTTACATAGATATTATACTTCCAGAGGCTGTCAAAATAGCTAGCTAATATTTTATAATTCTAGCAAAAGATATTACTTAGGCCTACTGGAAAAACTTACACATTAATACTCAATGAAAATTTAATACAAATATTATAATTATATTATAAAAAAAAAATTCTGAGTAAATTATATTATAAAAGTTGATGGAATTTATATTTAAATGGCTTCTGGAAGTATAACACCTATTTATTTAGAATTATTATGCCATTCATATAAAAATCCACATGGCACATGGTCTGTCCCATAACCTATCCTATATTCCCTCAATGCATTTACAATAAATAAAGGAAATGACATCATTAATCATTTACTCCAATTCCATTCTGTTTTATTCTAATTATTCCAATTCCAATTTATTCTAATTTAATGAACTCTGGTATCACTCTAATCTACTCTAACTAACTCTGATTTCACATGTTCAATTATAACAACTCTGATTTCACTATAAATTAAATTATGTATTTATGTCAGTATCTGTTTAATAAACACTCAGAAACAGATCAATATCTGTGGAGAAGTGAGTAGTTTATGAAGTATGCCCACTTTATCAATGACTCATAAAATAAATGCTTTGCTTGTGATTCAGACCCACATCCTCTGTCATGTGCTTCCCCCATTGTCAGATCAGTAAAAAATGTAACCTGTGATACCGTTTCATTCAAGAACTGTCATTACTACTTATTATAATTTAAATATTTATATAAATATTATTATTTATTAATTGAAATTAAAAAGTGGATGATTATTGATTTAAAATTGTGAAGAGAATGCTATGTGCCTACTCACAAATTTCTGAATATGTCCAAGCTATAATATTATTTAATTAACCTATTCTTTGTGACATTTGATTAAAATAGTAAATTCTGAGATAACCAACTCTTTTCAATAAATAATATTATATTCAAATTTTCCTTTGTTACATTATTAAATAGTAATAATAATAAATTTGGAATGCAGCACAATACAGGAATAAATTTGAATTTAAATGGTAAGAATATAGGTTATCTTAGAGCTTGATCATACTACCATAGTAAATTTGAATTTATTTTGGAAAATGATGGACTATCTCTGAACTTGTCCACTTATAAATTTAAAATGTATACAATAAGGGTGAGCAATTTCTGAGAAAGCCCACCCTTTTTTATATTAAATTCAAATTTACTATTGTATTGTGCTGAATTCAGAAATTATTATTATTATGCCACATTGCAATAGTGAATTTAAAATTATTTGAGTTATAGTTAGAGCAGAATATAGTGAAACTGGAGTTCATTAGATTAGAATAAAGTGGAATTGGAATAATTAGAATTAAATAGAATCAGAGTTAGTAATTAATGACAACATTTTTCCATATTTGTTGTAACCACATTGAGGGAATATAGGATAAGTTATGGATGGACCATGCCCCATGTAAATTCTTAGATCAATGGGATGGACCATGCCCCATGTAAATTCTTAGATCAATGGGATGGACCATATATTTGAAACACAAGAAAATAATGTAATATAGGTAGGTGGCATAATAAATTTAAATAAATAGGTGTAGTAAGTGATAAATAGGCAATAAAATAAACATAGTTGTTATACTTTTGTCCACCATCAAAATAAGTAAAATTTTGTAATTCCAGCAACTTTTATAATAATATAATTTCCTTGGAAATGTAATTTTTTATAATATAATTTCTTTGGAAATGTGATTTTTTATAATATAATTTCTGAGAAATGTTATTTTTTTATAATATAATTATAATATTTGTATTACATTTTTATTGAGTATAAATGTGCAAGTATACTACAAGTATTTCCAATAAGTAATTCTGTTTACCAGAATTATAAAAAATAAAGTTATTTTGATGGCTGCCAGAAGAATAACAACTATGACTAATGTAAAATGATCTACTCAGAAATTTAATTTTGTATAATATAATATTTTTATTAAATTTTTATTGTGTATTAATGTGTATGTATACTATACACCCCTTGAAGAAAGTAACTGTACAGTGTTAAAAATCATCATTATAATTAATTTTTTTGCTATATGGTACACAGTTTTAGCTATCTCAGTGTAGTGGTTTAATACAGTAAAGCTGAATTCACCCATAAAAATCAATAATCCTGCTGTGTTGTGTAATATGTTATGTGTGGGGAAGAAAATTGAATACCCCTATCTGCTTACATTTAACTAGCTTCTAACTGTGTTTTCTCTCAACTAGTGTTATACTCAATCAGCCAAGAGCATGTTTAGTTTATCAATTAGTGGATTAGGGTGTCTAAATCCTTCAGCATGAGTGAGTACATTATGTAAGGGGGTGAATACCGTAACTCAATATTAGCATTATGAATAGGCTTGTTATTGGGCTATATTTTTTATAACATTGTGTAGGTAGGCTATAAAGCACTTAATTATTTCAATTATTATTTCAATTTATTGATGTAAACATGGTCTATTGAAGATTGACTACAACTGAGCACATACAGATAGTTACACTGCATGGAGAAGGCTGGGCCATTACAGCTTTGAGTGCATGCTTTAATGTAAGAAGAGCAACAATAAGCGATTTGGTCAGTAAAGTAGAGGAGACACTGGCATTGTTGATGATCGCCCAAGGTCTGGACATCATCGAGCATCAACCAAAAGACCAGACAGAGCTCTGGGTTGATTAGTGACATCAAACCCTGGTCATGTTAGTAGACACTTGGCTCAGGAATGGGCAGAAACATCCAAGTTCATGTGTCCTCACAATCTGTGCGCAGTAGACTTATTGCTATGGGCCTTCATGGTCAGATTGCATGTGAGAGGCCTCTTTTGACTGCTGTACACAAAGCTAGGTGACTTCAGTGGGCTCGTGAGAGGGCTGCATGGACTGTGGATCAGTGGTGCCATGTGGTATTCAGTGATGAGGTACCCTTGCACTTGGTCCAGATGACACAATGCAGGTACATCTGATGACGAAGAGGTCATAGATCTTCTACACCAGTTTACCAACCACAAATACACTCTGGAGGAGGCTCTATAATGGTGTGGGTTGCATTCACAGGTAACAGAACCATTGGTCTCCATCAAATTCAAGGCAATGTCAGAGGTCCTGTATACATCAACATCCTTCAAAAGCATGTACTACCTCTAATCCCAAATGCTGATCTCATTTTCCTGCATGACAATGCTTCTTGCCACAAATCTTGCATAGTTCAGGAGTTTTTAGATGCACAGCATATCACCAAAATGCCTTGGCCTCCATGCAGTCCAGACCTGAACCCCATTGAGCATGTGTGGTCCCACATCAAGAGGGAGTTGGATCAGCATCAAATTCATGGTATAGTGAATCTGTTTGCACTGCCAATGACCTCTTTCAAAATTTGCATTATGGTTTTCTTCATAGATTAGAAGAATCAATGCCAAGAAGGTGTGCTGCAGTCATTGTGAATCATGGTGGTCATACTAACTAGTCTATTATAACTCCTTTTATATTTCTCCATTGAAAACGTAATAATGGCCCTTTTCAGGCCCATACTTTATGATGATGCTATAAGACATTCATGTCATGTTTGTCATGTCATTCATGTCAATACATGTTTTGGTATACATAAAAGCATGTATTTTAAAAGTAAATAAAAAATATGGAAGAATACTATGTTTTAGACTAGGTGTATGGTTACTTTCTTCCAGGGATGTATGTATTTCTAGTAAGTAATTCTGATTGCCAAAATTATATAGCTATTTTGATGGTAACCAGAAGTATAACTATGTAAAATAATTTACTCTGACATTTTTTTTAATAATATAATTATAATATTATTATTAAATTTTTAATATGTAAAATAAATAATAAATATATATTGGTATCAGAATCAGCATCAGGTTTATTTACGGATAAATATTCATATAATATTTTATTGAGAATAATAATAAAAACTATATACAAAATAATGTTGTATAATACGTTACAAAATAATTGAGAAGAATTACTTTTGATATATAATACAATTTATTATGTTTGGGTGTGGGTTCAATTTCAGCAAACCTCTGCATCAATATTATTTAGAGGTAAATGGCTTCCCACCAGAAAATAAGTTAATCTACAAATAAAAATATTAAAATATTAAAAAAAATTAATACCTAAATAAGACAAGCACAGACTGTATTATTCCACCATTTTGATTAATAATCGTTCTTAGCCTAGAAGCTTTTTGTAAAAAACCAGACATTATCAAAACCGAAAACCAGTTTTAAATTTGCGCTATGTTTTGTAAATGCTTTTACAGTAATAAAACAATTCCATAACACCATTTTTATGACGATTTAAATATGTATTAAATATAAATTGAAGAAGTAATATATGCGCAACGTATTAACAACGTCAGATATTTAAGTGTAATTCTAAATATTAATTTGTTTTTCAGAGAATAGTTTGTCTATATATTCATAGAAATGTTTACTTTTTTTCATTTTTAATATATTAATGCTATATGGTTATATTACTATTGTACAATATTTAAATTAATTGATATCCTATTTATAAAAAATATACGCTAACTATAAGATATTATATCTTCGTTCCATTTCAAAAGCATAAGTGGAAATATATATACATATGACAAATGTACACATATACAAATAATTAATTAGATAGATAAAGATGCGATCGTTAAATAAATTCGTAGATCTCTATATCCTTTTGATACTATGATTGAAATTTTATTTTAGCAACAAAGCTGCAGAACGCCTATCTACTTAAAGAATATACATTATTGTCAATTTTCTATGTTATTTCTTTGTATATATATACTCGCGTATGTAAGATTTTACTAGAATTCTTCAATTTTATTGAAGTTGAAGTTTTGTGTAGGTTTTTAAAGGAATACAGATACTTCTCTCTGTGTTCCGTAGCAATGCAGAACCCTAGTTTTCATGGGGCACCATTAGTCAGGGTATCATAAATAAATTTATTGAGTCGTAAATCTAACAGCTAGGGACAAATATTGTGCTGAATATTTGCATCATAATTTATAGGAGCTAGTATTTCTTATAAATTCTGTTAATTTCCGGATGGATTCTCAATTCTAGCAAAATTGCTGTGGAACACTGTAGATGGCTCATGACTCTCACATGATTCTCACAATAAATAATTTCTACCACTTATTTATATTGTACAGGGTATTCAGGGTATACAAAATTCAGGGTATAATTAATTCTTCAGATTAATAATGTAAATGTGTATTATTACAATCAATATGATCTCTCCATAAATGTATTAAAAATCTAATCGTACTTAAAAATGTTAAGTTCGAGAGTAATTCCAGAAAACATCCCTTCTGTTTCATAAATATTTTAAATGTATATTTTAATTATAGCACTAACGAAAATTATGAACATACTAACAATACTTAAATTTTGGTATGGGAACACGAGAATGTTAATTTCAGTAAGGTTATTCAAATAAATATTACGAGTCAACGAATCAAAATACTTTGGTGAATACTAAAGAAAATATTAGTAGAATACAGAATTAACAAACATATTTATTTTGACTGATTTAGGAAAAAATATGATGCTAATAAATATAGGATTCTGAAAATCATTTCATTTTAATTCTGGAAAGGTCTATATTTCCATATTGATTGAAGAGATTTGCACAATGGGCAGTCGGCGTTTACATTAATAACAAATTTATCACAAAGTTAGAAAATATAAAATTGCATAATTATTTAACCCCTTCGTTGTTGAATGGGACCGTTTTTATTCCTTAAATATTTAATTACTTTATTTTTAATCGTTATGCATTTTTTATTATACAAATCTAATATTTTTACTTTGTCAAGCATTCTTTTCATGTATATTTTACAAAAATAAAACATTTCAGCCCTGACAGCGAACGAAAAAAGATTTGTTGAAAAAACGCAATTGATATATCTGTGTAGATCTATATATATATATTTTTTTAATAATTCAATTTTTTATGTTTATTTATAAAAAAAAGTTTGCTGCCAGATATAGGTGTACATTTTAATACTTAAAAAATATGGTTTTTATTTATAACAAAGTGTAATAAGACAAGTAACAAGTGAAATATCGCTTATAATCAAAAGTTTAAAAAACGACGTTGTAAAAATTGTCAACCCATTAAAAAGTAAATCAACGGAAAACAATTCATAATATTGTTACTGTTCAATATTTTCTAGGTTGATATTGTAAAATGGCCTATTTTTTCACATTGCATATGTTTTTCATTCAGCTATAAATTAAAAAGTTAAACTTTTTCTCCAAACACACCAAAATATGCGCAATGAAAACTGCTTTGGAATCCTTAAATATATTTGAAAAAATATAGATAAGTTGTACAATGTTGGTAAGTTTTGAAAAATTAAATCAATAAGCCCTGCTAATATTCCTATACAATACATTTTAAAATTGAAAACGTCTCAATGAGTAAAATGAGTCTATTTACAAGATAGTTAGTTAAGCTAAGTAGTACTACGATCAAACAACGGGGAAGCCTTAATAACTTCCACTGACGATAATTTAATCCTATCACACGAATTATACTTCACAAACTTATCATCATAAATATTCATATAATATTTTATTGAGAATAATAATAAAAACTATATACAAAATAATGTTGTATAATACGTTACAAAATAATTGAGAAGAATTACTTTTGATATATAATACAATTTATTACCACAATTTGATCGGAAGAATGGATTAAAAACTCTAAAAAATAATTTCGTAATAATGAATAATTTTATACCTATATGTAGCCTATTATATACTGTTATAATACTGTATAAAATGATGAGACAAAAATATTATTAATACAATGTAATCTTTAAAATGATGCAAAACTCTTTCACAATATGGATAGTTGATGTGCTGGATAGCTACTGTATTATTTACCAACCTTGGAAGCACCAGGCGCTTTAAAAAGTATATTTAAACGGGAAAAAAAGGGGTGGGGGCTGTCAACTTGACCCACCAGAATTTAGCCGATACAATTCAATGATACAGCATGGAGTCGTTATTCAATTCGATAAAATTATATAATTACTTTTCTAATCAGACGCTTAGTTAGCTGTCTATTTAGTGACAAATATGTTCTAATAATAACGGAGGGAAAATTGTAATCACAAGTGACATCATAAGAAAATGCTAAACATTTATTAAAATAAAATTTTATAAGGATGTAAGTAATCAGTTAAAGTTTAAGCATAACTTTTTTAATTCTTATTGATTCATATAGCATTAAAAAAATTAAATACGGATAATTTTAACTCATTTTGAGTCATGCCTTATGCCATCATGTTTATCGAGGATATTCCACAACAATATACGGATTTGAAAGTGCAATAAGAATTAGAGCAGCACTAAAAATAGCAGAACCTGAACGATAGCCTTAGCAGATCGTGAGTAGTAAATGATCAAACGCCGGTGGGTCAATATGACACCCCCTTCCTCGTGCTTCTAAAAATAATATAATACATATCACAAACACAGAAAATACCATGCAACATAAAATGATGTTTTACAGAATATTCTAAATATTAAACAATATGTGAACAATTATAAATAATAAGAAGTTAATAAATATACTGAAAACAAAAAATATCACAATAGAATGAACAGATATATATAGTGAACAACATGACAGCTTTTTATAAATTGGAAGATGCGAATATCTAGAAACTTATTTGATTGTTATTTAACAAAATAGTCTTGCAAATAATTTCAAAACTTTTTAAAAAGCTTTCCTATTTAAATTTTTTTTAAAACAAGCTAAAGGATGGTAATGGATTATTTTGAAAATTGCTAAATATTTATCACAATAAAATCATTACAAAATATGACTCTTTTTGTTTTTTGACTCTTCTACACACCATATTAAAAATAAAAACCAGCTTCATATCCTGTATTTATGAAAGTGTGGAAACAAATTTCCCACATATTTAAAGAATGCTTATATAAAATTTAAAAAAAGAGAATATTATATTATAACTAGATCTGAAGGAAGTTCACGGAAAGACAATTTAAATAACCACCTAAAATGTTTCCAAATGACTAAGGCTAAACCAGAAATGACTATATACATTATACATTTTAAAAGCAAAATTTGCGGCCTAAAAGAACCGTTGTATGGTATTACTTAACTGTACAATTCATACATTAAATGAAACTAGTAGAAATGTAGACGAAACATTAGTATAGAAAGTAGATGGGTGGTATAATAATATGACAAGAAAAAGCGGCAGACATCCTGCTGAAAGGTTGAAACAACTTTTTAACGTATTGTTAAACAATTAACCAATTTACAACGTCAGCAATGGAAACACCTTTTAATTACCAGAAGAATAACCAGAGATACCCGTTATCAAATGAAAACAATCAGCGCTTGTCTGGCTGTACTGATAGTTTTGTATAGAATAGCTGCAGTCACTCAATCAATTGTTACCAAAGATCCTTGTGTATTGCTCAGGGAGTTCGTGAAAGCGGGCATCATAGGCGGCGATGGATGACAAGTGGGGAGCGTAGTCGCTAGCAATAATGGTGTACAAGTTGACACGTTGTATCAGATTTCGAAATGAGTCAATTTCTCGATTGAATAAAAGAAATTTGCGCTGATTGTCTGCAATCGAGAGTGTTTCTATTCGAGGGCGGATGTCAGTTTGTTTCGATGCTTTGAGGAGGCTGCGTCGGATAGACTGACGACAAAGAACCTGAAAGCAACAAATGGCGCGCGTGAGTTTTGGATATTTATTTTTGTTTAGTATATGTTGAATATTTTATTATATTTTTGATCAAACACATTACATGCCACTTAGTTCTGCGAAAACTATAATGTGAAAATGAAAAATAATTAACTTTTATTAAAATCTTATGAATTGTTCTGGAACTTCTACATAATATATATATATATTATATATATATATAATAATAATATATTACATTCTACACAGGACGAAATCGATAAAATAAATACAAATAAATTTAACAATTTGTCTGTTATTATAATGTATTTAATAAAATTCGTATTATTATTTACATTATCAAAAATATTTTCTATTCATTTAATAAAATTTGTAAAACGTATTTCTCATATTTAAAATAAATAATATTTTATAAATTTACATAAATAAAATTTGAGTAGATATACTCCTAATAAATATTTTGTAAGACGACAATTTTTCAATAATATGCAGGAAAAAACAATTTGCAATATACATATTATGAAACCATTAAACAATTAGTATTTGATTGCATTCCGTGAATGTTTTGTTTTATACACTCCTAATTATATTATAATCACACTATATTCCATATATGCTTTAACTGCTTATTGAGTTAACAGAAACATATACAATGGTCCTAATTGCCCTTACCTGAAGACTGCTCGGTTTACGTCCATACTCAAGCATCATCCAAGTCCAAAGTGGCTTGAAAAAGGGATCCCCTTGAGGTTTAGCATAGTTCCAAATGAGAACATTGGAAGCGTCTTTGTTAAAGGCCGAGTGCTCTTCACACCAGAACAGAAGGATGAACATTTCCCACATATTCTGACTGATGCACACTAATGCCAATTTATGCTCTGGAATACTAGAAGAATAAAGAAGAAATTAAGGGGAACTAAAGTAAGATAACATCAATTAATAGGTTGAAGTTCAAATTTATATAAAATCTGTCTTATTATTTATCTCCATGATTCATATAGGCACAACGAACCTTGATATATAGACAATGTTCGGTACAATAGTGAAAATCGTCAAATGAAAATTATGAAGTTTGAGATAGACTCAACATTTTTGAAGAAACACACATTGACAACAAAGGTGACAGTTGATGGTCAAACCACCGGATTGGCGGTGGTAAGGAGGATAGGTTATCGCTGCCTTATGACAATTGAAAGCTGTTGTCGGTTAAGATACACGGCTTTTAACATATGGTCTATTTTCATTTGAATAGAAATTGAAGATAACTTTCCATATATGATTTAAAACTTAACATTATTTACGCATAATATAATATATATTATCTATTTTGTAAATTGTGTGCAGCGAGGCTTGTTTCGGTTTATATTTCTTTGGGGGATACACGAGGTAATCTTTTATTTTACTACTGAGATATAATAGTCAGATGCAAATTGTGACTGTTTTACACATTTATGAAATAGGTCACTACAAGTATTAATTACGTGACGTCTCATAAGAATTATTATAAGTCATTAAATTAATATGTTATAATCTTAATATATGAATATTTTCATTGCTTGTCAACATTTATTAAAAATATTTATATAAATTTACCTGCCAGCTTGCAAGAAGTCCACGAAGATATTTCGCAACACCTGATAATGTTTGTTGGAATATGACATACCCCTGATTATGTCGACAAGTGGATCATTGTAAGGTGGATTGATAATTCCATAGTTGTTCACAGTAAGACCATGATCCAGTAGGATGACCATCTGTGAGAGTGAAGAGGATAGGAAACATAATGTCAGAAGACAGTAGGAGCATAAATGCTGACTTCACCAATAATGGTTAATAAAAAATATAGTAAAAAACTAATAAATTTGTATTTTTTAAAAACATTTATAAAAAAAAGTGTTTACCTGTACGATCAGCATTTACAATTTTGAAAATATGTGATTTAGTCAATCAATTTATAAAAATTATGAAACAGAACATTAGATATAAATTTAAACACTGAAAGACTGGACTGGATTTAAATATGGGTCAGTTGGAGACATTGTTTTCTGGACATTATTAATGACTCTTCAAAAGTTGACTCCATGAGGTACTCACTCAGAAATGTTTGGCCCATTTCCATCCAAATGCTTAATTATATACAAAATTTCACAATTAAAAAAAACCCCTGAAATCCGGAACATTTAAATGTATTTCCTGGAGGGAACGCTAAAAAATATTTTAAAATATGGGCCACATGAGACACTTGGCACACCTAACCTTAACCACCGCCATCAAATACCTCTATATTACATTGCATATTTTAACATCTACGAGACTCATTAAAAAAAAGAAAAAAATCGGACGCTAGAAACCCAGTTTCATCAGATAGGTTTATAATGAAGGTCCTAACAATTTAAACAGTTTGTATGTTCGTTTTTGCATTCAAACGGTTTCAATACAAGTATATAGGTAGTTTGTATGGCTAGGATATTTGAGTGTTTGTTTATGTTTGCACGAATCGTCATATTTTGTTTTAAATCAATAACAACTATAAAACGTTGAAACGATTTATCTCAAGTGTCGTTGATATTTTTTGTTTAAAATATATTTTTTAAAGTTATTAGTTTTAATTTTTTTATTATTTATTAATTAATTAATCATTTTAATAAAGTTCTTTACTACGTATAATTGTATTTTATAGATAGGTTTAACGGTTTATTAAATTGGTACGTATTATAATGCCATACTTCTAAAGAGGTGCATGTATTGGTACATGCTAAATGTACATGGTACATATTGTATGATACATATTTGATTGCATTTGAATTTTTATTACAACCATAAAACGTACATAACAAATTAATAGAAATGTAAATATTGGAATCCAAACATTAGACAATTTGTAGAGAAACTGTCTTACATGTTCAGTGTTCAAATGTGTTAGTTAGCATACACAGTATTAACGGCAAACAATTCTTAACATGTAAAAAAGAAAAACGAAATAAAAAAGATAACGATTCCGCATAACGCATGAAATGTTAACTGACCTTTTCTCTTAGATCAATCAAGCTGTCCAAATCGAAGTCTCCAAGTTTTTTCACAGCATAGGACACCATGTGCTTTCCAGGGTCACTTAAGCTGGCCCCGGAAATTGGCACAGCACCAAAAAGAAGCAAAAGTCGGACGTTTGCCAGTGAACTTGTGGTCACCGCGGTACACAGGATACTCGCTTTCAGATGGGAATCGAATGCGCACGGGTTCATGCCTGAGCAGGGAAAGTAATTATGGCGGTAAATTTAAGTCAATAAAATATGTAACACAAACCGATTGTGACAAACGGTTAGAGTGAGAGAAATATTATAATTAGTCGCTTTTGAACTTAGTAACATCCTTTTAATTTATTGATTTATTAATATTTCTATGAGGTTTATTGTATATATTATATTCAATTGACATCGGAAATAGAAAGTTGATTAATTTTCAACAACATAATTTTGTCAAATAAGCCAACTTGCAATAAAAAATAAAAGGTACAATAAAATATACAAACTTATAATTAAGTAAAGTCACACAGCTAGACAGAATTTCAAAATTGGATAATATTCACATATTATATCCAATAGTAATATAAAACAGTATTTTGTGATATTTTCGCGATTTTATTTGAATTTGTCCTTATTAATAATTCAATAAATCGTTATAAAAATAATTATAATTTAATACAAATACGAGGCATGAGAAAATATACGGAAAAACAATAAAATTATTAGGCACCAAACATATCTAGGGGGGGGAATTACCTTCCCCCCCTCCCACAGGGGCAATATTAGGTACCAGGTGCCACTACCAGAGGGTAGGAAAAAGAGTAAAAAGACAGAGGAGGATAAAGAAAAACAGCAAAAAGAAAATTGTAGGGGAAAAAAAAGAGGGTAGGATAGGAAAGAGAGAGGAGGGTTCAAATTAGAATTTCCACCCCCTGAAAAGAACTGTTGGGCAGGCAGGTTTGTTAGGTACTAAACATTCATACAATTCAATACCGGTTTAGCATTATACTTTAAGTGTGTTGAAAAAAGAACAGATTATCCACCTCTTTTAAGCAACTCCTCCAAGATGACCTCCGAGTTGGTGGACATCTGGAGCACCTTACGCATCACACTTCCGGCCATCACCGGGCAGCATGGAACCTCCACCCCCCGTGTGTCCATCACCAGGCGGAATTTGTCTAACGGCAGCTCAACGGCATGAAAGATCGCGGAAGAGAGACAGCGGTAACGATCCGAGATTGCCCCTGCGGCTGGGGGACAGGGCTGAAAGTTGTGGTACAGAACCAAGTGCTGGAATAGCGCGATCTCGTGGTGTTTGATGGCGGAGATGGCCGGTGTGAGACCACGGTGGTCGCGTGCATCAATACTGGCTCTGTTGTGTCTGAGCAGGTCTACCAGCTGAACAGGAACAATGTGGAGGTTTACTCTCTTTAGACAATTAACTAGAGTAGTAAAGATAAAATTATTTCCACGAATCCAGTGAATAATTAATTGAGGAAAAATAGTAAAACTTTAATTTTGAAGTAAAATTTAATTTTTTTAAGTAAAATTTAATTTTGAAGTACTATTTTCATTTCCGTAAATAAGAATATAGAACTTGCTGTTAAAATGTCGGGAATTTGTTTGGACAAAATTAAATAAATATTATTTTACATACGAAGCGGGTAGACTAACACCACTTTAAATTTTACAGTTATGTTCATAAACGTATAAAATAAATTATTTTCTCTTTAATTATGATTGAAAACAGGGGGATGTTTTCCCACATCAGCGCGACAGATGGCACATAATAATAATACAGCTTTAAAAGCGGGATAGTTGACAGGTTTGTATAACTTATATAGTGAGATATCAAATTAAATGTTACAATTTAGTACATCCTTATGTTGATATTAGGCAGGCAGTGCATTTAAAAATAGTATTTGTAAAATAAAGTGTTCTATTAGCATATAAGGAAAAAAGAAAGCAGGACAACGGCCGATTCAACGGCCTAGGAAACAAAATAGATATATAATTCTTTGTAGTAATAAATGGCAATGTTAACTTCAGATTTTGTTTACACTTCGTTAAAAATAGAATAATTTGTATGCATTAAATAGTCGTACGATTTTATAATGCTAAACATTGTTTAACGATATTATAGTCTGCCAATAATTTATTTAGAGCCCGATATGATATTATATAGTATGCCAGTCCGCAACACAACCTGACAGATTCAATGAAGTGAACATTTACGAGCTGTTGAACACTCGATTGACTCTGTTTACTAACCAGGAACGAAATGGATCCGAGCCTTCTACCTTCACATAAGCAATCGGTTACTCTAACTACGCTAACCTCGGCTCTGTCCCTTAGTATACTATATAAATACATGGTTTGTAACGAAATCACGATCGATGATCTTTTCAATACTTATATAAACATCTCAATAACATTTATTTAACTATTATTTGAACTAAAATATTAGCTTCTATTAACACTTGAACTATTATACATACAAATCATGTAAAACACTCGTAAAATCTTCTTGACATTTTATATAAAAATACTGAAAGAATTTTTTAATAAAATTTATTAAAACTTTGAAACGAAAGGACACTGTAAATACACATTACAGATAAATATTAAACTATTGAAATATTTTACATTTCTTATATACAAGACTTTTCTAACATCTAATTTTTGGAATTTTCTGGAATTTAAAAACTTCTCCAACCCCTCATGTTTTGAAATTCCAAGGCTCTGTATATCCAGACTTTGTACGTCCAAGACTACAAACCTCTGTAGATATTACTCAATTACCCAATATTTCACAAAGAAAATAACTATTTTATAACCAATAATCATTTATTAATAATATTTGTTTCAGGTAGCATTTAAAAGCAGGAAACATAAAAAAACGCACATATTAAGACTCTTTTATTTTGTCAGATGTTTTCAAATGTTAACTGATTTTTCCTTCTGTTAAACAATATTTAACACTTTGTTTAAAGTTGGTTTTAACCTATACATATTTATGCTAAGTAATCTTATTTAATTGTAATATTAAATAACTGTAATAGTCAATTGTATACTAAAAATTCGTGACTAATGTACAAAAAACAATGACACCATGTTAAAAAGAGCGCGTGCAGACTTCATTGTAATTTTATACATGTTATGCCAATACATACATTTTTCCCACTTAGTTAATAAAATAATCAATGAATTTGTATTAAATTTGAAGACACGAGATGAAATATGTAGTGATTAAGTTTACAAAAACAGTTGTAATGTTACGTTGTAAAAACATTCTACAATAAAATAGTTATTATTAATATAAACAAACGTAACCAAGCCTTAGTGTTAATTAAGCCATTCAAAGTTAACGGTATTCATCAATTGAATCATAGTTGACAATGCTGATAGTTTACGAAATGTTTGACATGGTAAATATAGACTAATCAAATTTACTGTATAAAGAACAATACTTGCTGTAAAATATTGATTGTAAACTAAAAAATACTAAAATTAGATCAAATAAAATTAACATTATTACTTCACCTCATTGAATTGACTATGTCTGCCAGGGATATTTCATATAAGATAATTAATTTCTTTAACAATGCAATGATGGGCTTTTCAGCAAGGTGTTGCGAGACATATAAATCCCGAAAACCCTTAGGAATAAGTTTGTTGAATTGAAAAAATGTAAAAATTCAATCTGGGAATAGATTTTTACACGAAAATCAGTTTTAATAACAAAAAAACTGATCACATCATTCAAGTTCAACACACTGATTAAGCGGGCGATAATATTTGATATTGGGGATACCCAATAGTTTTAGACAGGTTGAATCCATTTAGATATAATCAAAAATTCACGTCATTATATTTTTATCAAGCGGATGGTCACTGATTTTGAAAACTGAATACAGAAATCTTATTCTTTTAACGATATCGACAGTGTTAGTTAAAGACAGCTGTCCAGGAAACTTGCAAGTAGATTGGTTGATCTTTTAATAATATAACGTTTATGTGCGGTAATATTTAATTTTTATTCACAAATTAATTGATCCTTGAAACACTAAGGGGGGGGGGGGGGGAAGACGTCGTTTACTATTAAAAACATACTAAAAGCCATCGTTCTGAAATTTCCAATACTTGCCTATAATTCTTACTGTTTTTTCGATTCCATTTATTTCACATTAATTAAATGAGCTTAAAATAGCATGTTTTGACATATTGAAAATTATGATTATATTATATAAGCTGTTAAACTGAAACATTTATTAAATACTGGTAACGCACCCTATTCCTTACATATTAACTATTTTTTGGCGCATACTGATAATTATTATGATGTTATGTATTAATGATGATAAATACGTTAAAAGCTGCTTTGTTTACTGAATATATCCACATGTCTAATGCAATATAATTAGTGCACCATTGTCGCTATATAGATAGCTAAACAATAGTCTAATTATGAAACTAAATATGATAAATTTAGAATCGAAATGAAAAAAATTCAATATAATGTGTTAATTAAATAGAGAATATTTAAATGTATCTAGGCTAAATGTTGGTATGTTAATATGATCTTTCCAACAAGCTAAATAAGCTCATCTGGTGTTGCCAGGGATAATAGACAAAATGCTGTGTAACTACAGTACAGTACAGTAATTACTTATCAACCAACAGATCAATTTTAAATTAAATAGTAATAATGATGTGCACAAAATTATGGAACGCTGTTCCAACCTCGGTATGCATGGAAAGAGAAACGATACAAACTATGAGACAATATATACCGGCAGAGTAACGTAGTAATGAGCAGAAATAGTGAATATTATTACAGTTCAATAAATGCCCTCGTAAAGTTGGCTAACTTATGCAAATTAATAATTAGACATGCAAAGCGAGGCGGGAACAATGTTCCGAAAATGTCGCCTAAGCCACTATTCTTCAAAAATGTCGTAGTTAATCCCTTCACTTTTATAAATTCTTACAACAATTGTACAATATGCTACAAGTGAACTATAATATACAATATTATCACATATCAAACGAGTAGCCTAGCTTTAAAGACAACATTATAGCATGCCTATTGTGTCTAAATCAATGTAAAAATAAGTATAAATATAGTTTAATTTTCAGTAACATATTCCTGAATTTGTTCTACTATTAAATTAGCGACAAAGTTATTACCAACAATTAATTAAATAACAGTTTTCGTTGGAGAACCACACCATGTTTTGCCACAAATCACTCGTCGCAGTGGCAGAATATTACTTTTTTTTATTGTGGGCACTTGATTGCCATTATCCAAGTGATTTATTTGCCTTTTGTCAATTTTTAGAAATTGCTTTTTTAAATTCCAAACACTCTCCTTTAAATGAGTGTGGGCAAACTTTTTGAAACTTATTTCTATTGATTAATTCCTTAAATGAATCATTCCAAATCAGCCTTCTCATGTCTTTTTTTTTACTATCCTACGCATTAGATGCTAACCTATTGCTCCTAACTCTTCACTCCTAACTCTATTGCGATCCTGGACTTATTGACTTGATTCAGCCTGCTTTAGACATTGCTGACATTTTACTTACATAAATCTGTCCGAATTCCTATTTTTATTACAGATTTAGATGGTTTGGTTAAATAATTGTTTGTATTGTTCTAACTTGTTTAGTTCTAATGTTAAATTTCAAAACATAATCAGTTTATGCTGGCTAATAATAAGTATACTGTTAAAATGAATTAGAAGATTTACTAAAATTATAACATGCCAGAAAAAATAGATATCCTTTTAAAAAAAGAGAAAAATCTATTTTATGTGAAATTGCAAAATATTCAACTAATGAAATTTTCTTCTGGTTAATGATAGTTATATATATTTTTAAATATTTATAACTAAGCGACAAAAAAGTAAATAGTTATTATATGCCAGATTGTCATAATGGAAAAAACCTGAATGTTTCAGCTATTTTCCCTATTTTTTAATCAATAATTAATAATATTTTTCTGGCCTATATCAGAGATTGGATAGTAAGGGTGTAGAGATGACAATCCCTCGAATCTTTACTATATAAAGATTGTTCTAGGATTTTAATATATTTTAACTGATAGTTACGTAAATTGCATTATATTTTGTGTTTTGATCATGTGTTCTCATTCACTCACTCATATATTCTATATTACATCTAAATAAAATTATTTAGACAGGATGCTATTGAACTATGCTTTCAATATTTAATACCAATTTGCTATACTTTCTCCCTGTGTAAATATTATGGAGTACCGCCTATTATAATGCATGTATTTCAATAACAATAACAAAACAATATTGATTATTAAAATAGATTATACATGTTATAGTCTTTAACATTTAATTTAAAAAAAATACATTTTGAAAAATATGTTGATATATTTTATTAAAATCTAAACATTCTGTGATTTTATTATAAATCCAATTTCATATAAAATATATAAAAAATTAATGACTATTTATACAGCACATATTATTATTTTTCATATTATCTGTCTACCTATTCTTGAATATAATATATGTTTTAACTTGTGTGCTGGAATGTGTGTACACACTTACCTTCTATAAAAACAAAAAAATTACATTGTTTTGGACTTGTAGACCTCTATAAAAAGGAGTATTTTTCTTATGTTGGTCTGTATTTTTGTTTATATATTATTCATCATTTATTAAATATTATATAAACAATGATACAAACATACATAAGACAAATACTGTTTTTTATTAAGGTGTACAACAACTTTAAATCGGTGTAAATTTACACCAAAAAGGTTGTAAAACACAAAAAACACCGAAACGGTGTAAATTTACACGAAAAGGGAATCCGTGTAATTTTTATTTAATTATACCGTTTTTGTGTTTATCATGTTGCACACCTTTTTAGCGTAATATAACACCGTTTTTAACAGTGTACTCAATAAAACGCTTTTAGTAATAATGTTTCTGATCCACGAACTATTTGCATAATATTAACAGAACACATACTCGAGGTATGCTTTCTGATTAGTATCTATATTAGATTTCAAAGTGGTCGAATTTTCAATCTTCCTAGACTTCGTGCAGAGACCAGGATAAAAAACAATTAATTCGATAACTTCTTTTTGCCGATAATTGTGGCCCTTTCGCTCACACTGAGCCACAGTTGTAATTCCTTTTGGACAGCTTCTCTTATGCTGCTAAGATTATTGGCTTAATAAGCAAAACCAGGACTGACGTCATATATCAACCACCACAGAGAGCACATTACGAAACACCAATAATCTATGACGAATAACAAATTACAGTTACGAATACTTTCACTTTGGTGGCATTCTAAGGGATGATGCTCAGTTGCTATGTATGTTTAACCGCATAGCAACAGCTTGTTTATCCTTTGGAAGCTAATGATGACCAATAATGATATAAAGATGTCATCAATCATAATGTCATGAAATTAATACCATGTAGGCGGCTGAGTAGAGATTACACGATTAGCGAAGCAATATAGTATGAGACATTATTATCTAGACTCAATCATATATTTTTCACATTAAAAGGAGAAACAAGTTTTCTAAATATAGAAATAAAGTATACATAGTAGATAAAGTAATTTGTTCAAATTAATTTAATATATGTATTGTATATATATAATTGAAGAAAAATGTCTAAATTTCATAATTAATTAATGAAGTAGTCGCATAATAATGAAAACGGATTTCCAGATTTTTTTCTATCTCAATCACATATAGATAAAAAGTCTCTAATGAAATGAAAGAAACAATCTTAATAAAAAGAGAAACACATCTTAATTTCAAAGAGACATAAGACAGAAATTTGCCTTGCTAACATTGATATAACAGTTGGCTTCTCCAATAATTTAATAGACTTGTGATTAAATAAATCTCTATAAATGCAAATAGTGTCATTTTTTTCAATTTGCACTATACTCTATATTCTAGTGAAATACACTTCCTCGTCGTTTTCTCTAGGGCCGTCGACAAAATATCCCTTTAGAGAATGTCTTAAGAACGTATTGTCTGAAAATTACTCGTTAGAATATAAAATCATGGGTATAAGTTATTATAACATTTTCAATAAAAAATGTTGTTAGAATGGTGTCTTTAATAATGTTGAAATACGTTTACTACAAAAACTAAAATAATGTTTATCTCAACAAATTTCTTTATAAATGTCACGCACGAATACATACCTGTTTGTCACCACCGAGTGAACTATTTGGAAATGATATCGTTTAAAAGATCACTTATTAGCTGTTACATAATATTGCCACGACTTTGAAGAATGGAGGAGGGAAAGAAACAGAGCAAACACGTTTGGGGGAATTTAATTTAATTGGAAATCGGTTAAATTTGCATAATAGAAAAAATATATACACTGTAAATGACATACTTTGCTTAGGTTAGCAAAAAGAGCGTTAGAAATAACTTGTTTTTATCAAATTTTAATTGATGTTTACTCATTAATTAGACATCTGCAGCATTTAATCTGACTAAACAAAACATTGGTAAAGGGAGCTGGATAAAAAAGACTTTTGTTAAAAGAAAATTGTAAGAAAATGACCACAGGTGAACTTATTTTGAAATAATATATAGTTGAAAGAAGTGCGAAATATAATCTGTATTTTTGTTTGCTTTGAAATCTTGGGTAAGAACTGTTTTTAAGATGAAATTGAAAATGTTACACGACTTAACATTAAATAATATATATATATTTTAGGATCGCAGCAGGCCTTAACATATTGACGGTTTTTCTGACAAAAAGTTGCCTATCGGAGTTAATAATAATCAAACCTAGAATGTAATGATACTAATTGCTTCCTTAGACTTTAGGAAAAAATATAATAGCATGCCATTAAAATATATTTTTTTAACCAATTTTCTAAAAGAAAAAAATGCATTAGTGACTCAAATAATCTGTCGTTCAACACCGTCGGTATGATTCAAAGGGTAGTAATGCAACCAAATTCAAAGACTCCCACGTACATTTCCAAGATGCTCACATTATTATATGAATTAAAATGTTAGTTTTACTTAAATATTATACAAACAATGCATAACTAACATAACAAAAAATATAAACAATATAGTCTACAAAAAAATCTTAATTTATAAAAAATATATATTAATTAATATGCAAATGAAATCCGACGTATATAGGATTTCCTTTGTGGGTTTGTTGTCTACAATGACGAGTTCATGGTTGTGACAAAACATAATATTTCTTAAGACATTTTCAATACATAGCATTTCAATATGAAATTTATATCAGATTGATTATTGATAAATAAATTGGATCAAACATTTAGTCGCGGATCTCATAAGATAAAAACAAACCACTTTAAATGAAACTATCTTAATCCAACTAATAGACTAAAGTGACTTATATTTATTTATTGATTTAAAAAATGAAACTAAGGAAATAACTATTTCCGTTGATAAAAGGTGCGTGTTTCTTTAGAATAGAATATTTTACAAATGAATGCTTCGAATTTTGTTATTAGTAACCAAACCTGCATTGTCATTATTATAAATATTGATCTTCAAAACTGGACAAGGAGATCAGATTATTAATTTTCACAATGATCGATTCAGCTTCAGAGTTACCAGACCTCTAAGATTTCAAATCCGGAAGGGTCCAATATCAATGGGTGTCCATGCTAAGCGCAGCGCAGAAAATGTTGATATATTAAAGTTCAGAATGCATATAAATGTATAAAGATATGATTTATTATGTAAAGAATTGTTTAACAAATTAAGTATTTATCACCTGAAAAAATATTTGTTACTTTTGAATATATTTTATGAAGGTCAGGGTGTAGGTAATTATAACCTCAATATTTTATCGCATTTTCAAAAAACTTATCTAAAATACACCAAATCCGGACGTCTGGCAACCTTGTTGATTGAATTATATTTAATCGAATTCGCCCCTATATTTTGTACTCTAAGCCACATTTGCATCTAAACAGTACTTAATTAATAAATAAAATGTATGAAAATTAACTTTGAGACATCACTAAGGTTTCTTCTAGACAGACATAAACATTTCAGAATGAGTTTATAACTGAAAACTTATGTGAAATCAAATATAATTTATTTATTACTTTAATCTTAAAAAACGAACCTAGACATTGCACAAATTTAAATCAAGATATGTCGTTTTCAAGAAAAATACGTATTTAGTATTTAGGTGAGACTTAAAATATTAAAAGGACTAAAATTACATGTTAAACTAATAAAAATTACATATTTTTTCTAACAATAATTTCGATTTTGTACCATAGAAAGTTCAACAGACTTTTTCATATTTCGTTAACAACTAAAGTCTCATATTTCACACGGTATATTCAAAACAGATAATGTGAAACATTTTCAAAAAGTCTCGTCGGGTACACTATTGTATATACAGCTTTATAGCCTATATATATATTTACTATAAGCACGACTGAACAAATGTTATCAACCATTTTTTTCGTTCTAATGAGTTTTTAAAATATCAAAATTGAAGGTTATTTTGTTACTGTCCTATATTTCTGGTGTAATTTTCTCATTACAGCTATGAATGTGTTCAGACACTGGCGTGTTTCTGAGATTTGTTTAAGAGTTTGCCTCAGAGCAATAACCGTATGATAACATTAGCTCGAGTTTGTTATACAGGAGGATTTAAAAAAGAAAGAATATTATATACACCCTTTTAAATAACAAATAAGTTTTTCTACTAATATAAATATTATAAAATAAATCTGATTGACTTTTATGCTATATCCCAGATAACGTATTATTTATTAGTTACCTTTTTTCCAAATATTTGTTTAATAGTTTGAATAATTTTTTCCTCATGCAAGCCTCAAGTAGAATATTTAATAATTAAATATACTATCTAATATTGCATGACATCAGTTAAAGGGTATAATTAATATAGAGTAAAAATCGATAATCAGATATTTATTATTAATAAATGTTATTATTATTAAAATGTTAACTTAAACTTACAAAAATAAAGTTACATGGTTTTTGCTCTAGTTCTTGAATTGTCGTGAATACGCGCACCTAATAAGCAATATATGTAAATGTTACAATTGAATGTTATGTAACCTCGGAACCAAACCTGACAAGCAGATTTTTCAGGGGAGGGGGAATTCCAAACTTGTAAACCCCCCCTCTGACGAACCCCCTTGCACATGTTTGCTCGGAACACTTCTCTGAACAGTTTATATATATACAGATATAATGGTGCTACATGAAACTTTTCAAAGGGGCTAATTTTAAATAATAAATATTATTTCAAGCAAAACAGCATTTTCTACTTTTAGACAGTTATTTAAATGGGGGGGGGGGTCCTCTGGACCTGCACCTGAATTAAAAAATAACAATACAACTCAGTTAATACGTGATTTATTTAATATTTTTAGACTTTTTGGATATAGAAATCTAAATACAGTAAGTCGTTGGTGGCTTTATATGTAGACAATTAATAAAATAATTATTTTAAATTTAACTATTTTATTATAGGCAGAAGTCTATAGAGACATTATTTGAAATCATTGATTGATTGCTAATGATTGAAATCATAAAAACACGAGAAAGATGTCATCAAACTCAATTACATAGTTAATTACATATTACACAACCTATTTTGAATTCATTCAGATTTTAATATAAATTGTATTTAAACTATAATAACATGCTTCAAGAACACTTCACATAATTTCACCCGTTAAACATTCGTAAAAGGAATATTCCAATTTATCATCTCAACAAATCGAAATAACAAAATATTGAATGAACTATGCTGTCTAAAACTATTACAGAAACAACTGAAATGATAATCATGCCGTCATGTTGTCAGAATTAAAAATAAAATAATAATATGAGAATCATATTATGAAAGCGTAAAAATCACAGTAAAGTTACCTCTCTTACTTTAACTGAAAACCTACATAATTATATAGTGTGATGAAAGAAGGATTGGTACACTATAAAACTTGACAAAACTGAAGCCTGCCAAAGTCATAAATAAAAGTGTATTTAGTTTTTTTGTAGGTAAAGCTACAGCTAATCAAGCTATTTTATAATGGTTGTTACAAAGATTTGAAATAAAGTATTTTCTTCACGCTTTATATATATCTCTACATAAAACAGAAACAAAAACTGCATACTATTCTTTTCATTGTAAAGATAAGACAGACATATTACCTTACAGTTTAAGGCGTTACCAGTACTATAGACAATAAAATATATTAAACATATTCAACAACTGATTTTTAAAATACTTTTTTTAAATATTGACTTTTTAGACTGCTTTAAAAAATAACGAAAAACAATGGTTCGATTTTTAGGTTCGGGTTTCATTTTGGTAGGTGAAAATATAATCTCTGACAGTTTTTTTAACTTAAATTAACAATTCAAGTTCACAATAAAAATAATTAGTGTAAACAAATATTTTAGCAGTTCTAAATTATTTTGGAAAATATATTAAAAAGTATAAAATTGTATCGACTTTTTCTATAATTGGGTAGATCCCATCTAAACAATGTAAAGAGAAAAGCATTAATATAGTATTTATGTTTCATTTTGGATTTTCCATGACAGAATTTAAATTATTCGGAAGTCCATGAGAAAACCTTGTTTTAGATGATATTTCAAAAAAAAAATTTTTTATTGACCTCCCTAATTTCCATGGACAAAATAAACAATATAACTTGTTACATTCTGTGAGCCTTACAAACATATTACCATTGCAAATTGCCGAGGAACATAGACAGAAGCCGAAAGGCAGCTAGCTAGCTAACTAAACTAACCTCAATAGAGCCAATAGCCGCGGCAATATGCATCGGTCGTAGACCATCCTCTGAGATGACCTCAACGTTGGCGCCGGCTGTGACCAGTTCACAAGCACAGTTGAGCCATCTAGCGTCGTCCTCCAATGGGCAACGTGCCCGCCATTCAAACTGAAATATGATCCACAAGGTCGAGAACACAGTTGAATTATGGTACTAATAGTGACGTCATCATTAACTCGAATATCTCGAAAGTCAAATATTATAACTTCAATAAGAGCACTACTATTGAGGGTGAGTACCTATGAGAGGCCCCGAAGTATGCATTTTACTTTAAAAAGCCATACATTTGCTTTAAAATACCAATTTTTACAACTTGTTTTTCTAATCGGATATCATTGTAATTTTAGCTAAAAGTGCTACTTTCGACAATAAATGCAGGTCTTAATTTAGAATATCTGTCGACGTTTAGTAAGTAGTTCTTGGGGATACGTTTGTGAAGAACACAGTCAAGTCACTAGAATATGTCATAGACTGATTTTTGTTTAAAAAAATATTATGGAACTGTATATACAATTATTATCTAAATATTTTGCAACCAAACAAGCTGAAACATACAAAACAAACAATTGAGTCATTGTGAAAAATGTGGCTTATATTATTGTTTTGATATTTATATATATATGTAGTTACTACACAAAATTCCTGATATATTCAATTATTATCGAATAGTTTTTTTCGTCTATTTTCTTTCATAGTTCAGTAATTAAAACTTACATTGAAACATACACAATAACGCAAAAATGAAAAATATGTCTGAAATTATCATTTTTGAAATTTAGTTTATTACAGAATAATTACAAATATATTTAACAACTGTAAAAGTGGGCAGAGTTAAACTAGCATTAATTGCTACATTCCTGATGTACTTAACATAATTTGATAAATACATATTTTGACCGAATTTACCCCTGTAGATAATTCGAAATGAGATAAAATTGATACTTGGTTTTATTATTATTTTTATTCTAAATATAAATGAAATCGCAAATAATTGATTCGTAGATTTGTAGGCACTAACAACATTACTTTATTTCACTCAGCTAAATTGGTATAAATAAAAATATTTAATTATAAAAATTACATTTTGTCGACGTCAAAGAAACAAAAATAGTAATGTTGAATGATTGGATAATTAGAGTCTCCCCCATCTCTCGATGAACAAACTTCTAAATAAAACGGTAATAAACTAGGAAGACTAGGAATAATGGACCAGGTTTTTAAAATAAATTACGAAAATTAATAGAATATTTAACTGCATGCATGTAATACAGAATAGAGAAAAATGAATATAATTTTAATGTCTACAAATATTTCTATAGTTTCATTAACTATAAATTAAAGATAGTGGATTATACTATGGTGTATAATCAAAATAATTACAACTGTTTCATTTAAAGTCAAAAGCTATGTATGTGTAATTGAAAAGAAACAAGACAATTCATCCATTATGCATTAAAGACTGTTAATTTATAATAGACTAGTTAATAAAGCAATAATAATAATTCCA
Source organism: Coelogynopora nodosa (assembly GCA_034780555.1). NCBI lineage: Eukaryota > Metazoa > Platyhelminthes > Proseriata > Coelogynoporidae > Coelogynopora > Coelogynopora nodosa. Next base: position 29,855 of record JAUZND010006710.1, read on the forward strand.
AGAAACAAACAATAAAAAAATTAAATTATAGCAAACTCGAATTCATATATGATGAAAAAAATTAAGTCGTCAATATTTATAAGAAACCTATAATTAAGAACGGAAACTAATATAACAAACAATCTAATTCTATTCTAATTTGGTGACAATAAATTTTCTTTTTATGTCTGACCACAATCTTATTTCGTGACTTCCTAGCTGGATTTTACCGCCTTATTTGATCAAATTAGCCTTTATTCATTTCCCAAAAGATCGAAACTATAATAAATCTTAACCAAGAGAATGTTTGCCTGGCCAAGAAACGAGAGGCGAGCAGCGCGCCAACGTGAGCGCAATTCCAAGTTTCGTGCTAGTTTAAGATAATGGCATTAGAAATGTGACTCTTCGGTGGCACTGATAAGACTAGAACAGGAAGGCTTGCAGACAGAATGTGTGCGCCGCAATCACAGCAGATCAGTTCAGTTCGGCTCAACTCGTCGGTTCAATGAATTTGCCAGCTATTGTTCAGACGTTGCAGGCAACTTCCAAGTTAGTTTCTCTAATGAACTTGTGGGTGTAGACTCGTGGAACACGCGTGCTGCGGGGTTTCTGGCAGAATCTGGCTCATTTTGGTTACTGATTTCTGTCGTATATAATATTGTCATCGTAAAATTGACTTCCACTTTAAACATAAACGGAGGGCACAACGCAGTCGCTACAGACATTCCTCTGGTACACAATAAGGTTAATAACAGATTGTTATAAGAGAAACTTGTTATGTATTCAATTTTGCCTGGAAGCAGACAATACTTAAAAAAATCTAAAAATCTGAAACACTAATAAACTCTAGCATTTCTTACTTAACCCGTGTGTATAAATAAGTATTAATAGTTGTGAAACAAAAAAGAATAAAATGTTAGAAAATAATAGTTGTGACCAAAAAAGAATAAAATGGATTCTAGCGAATTCACATAATACAAGCATATCTCATATATTTAAAAAATTCTATTAACACTTTATAAACCTTACCGACTTAGAGTGCGATATTAACTTAAATTTTCAGTTTTTTACATTCTTAGAGTTATAATTTTAGTCATAAACGAGTTATAACTTCCTCCTTCAGGAAATTTTGAGCACACTTAGGAACATTATAATGTATAGTGAAATTCCAACATGTATTCTCTTATGTAATATTTATAGCAACAATTAAAATCAGTAAAAGCCTCCTTTCTGCAGTGTTAAGAT
>JAUZND010006712.1:0-10648 GCA_034780555.1 Coelogynopora nodosa
ATATTATGACATATTGACAACATTAAGAGGAATATAACATAATATCAATACTACTTAAATCTCAAAGTTATGTTTTTCGACAAGAAGTCATCCAAAGCAGTTATACGACGGTTCGATAAAATATCATCCAAAGCAGTTATGAGACAGTTCGACAAAAAACCATCGATTTTATACAAATTTTCGTATTGTTCGAATACTTTCCGCCGCAATTGTATATTTGCATATTTGAATGCGATTTATACATGGTATTTTACTAATGGAAAGGCTATGAGCTATATATAGATAGTTACAGTGGTGTCCCTTTAGCAATCGAACTTAGTAATAAAGGAATTGGTGTATGTGGAATTTTAAATTCAAACAAATGTTGAATGTTGAATGACCTCAAAATGGCAAATTTGCCACTGCAGAAAGGGGATGACTGAGTCTTTGCACGTAAAGGCAACTTTCTTGTATATGCATAGCAAGATACTAGATGCATCACTATGCCAAGCACAATTGACATAAACAACTGTGTTGAAGAACAAAAAGTCGGTCTAAGCATGCTGAGTGCAGTTAATATACAATTTTAAAGCCCATGTGGGTGGACAGTTACAATAATACTCATGGGAGGTGTTGACACATCTGGTCACAATCAAAAACATATCTCTTCTCTCATCACTCAAAAAATGACATCCTCACATAGTTTTCTCAGTATGTGCACCATGAACGCCCATATTATTTATACATCACTTCAAACAAATTCATCCATGACTCTCAAATCCTTAAGTCAAGTCTGGATGACAAACCTCAATGACTCACCGAAAGACATTGGTTAGAACCAACTAATATTATACCTGACTGTACTGTCTACAGTGTTCGCACAATTGTAGGTGGTCGACATCAAACTCAATTCAAGTAATGTCAGTGCCAAGTGGCCTTTTGCGCTAATTCATGTTTCAAATGGTACCACACATTACATTACTTCAAGCTGTGTCATTTATATATGTAGATGGACCTCATGCATTGACATGCTCAACTATAACTTATTTATAATTTTTTAAATATATATTACATTTGGAAATTTACTATGTATTAGATATTTAGAATTTAGCAAAAAAATAATTATTTTACCTTAAAAAACTCTGCATCTAAAGGGTTAAAACTATATTCAATAGGATTTTAGAAACATTTGAGTTTTTCACATATTACTCGGTTGACTTTTTAATTTTTATGTTTTCTGTTAGTATTTACATACTTACTTGCATTGTAATAAAGAATGGTAACATAATGAGTACATAGTGAAAATAATGTATATCTTTTATGTGAACCTAGTGCCATTGTGATATTTATTTAATAATTTCATGTTGATCTATTTCATGTTTATTTGTTATTAGTTTAATTTTTATTTCTTATAAATGTAATTTTAGTATTTTTTATATTATTCAGTACATACATTTATTTTGTTAATAGAGAAAGTTATTGTAGAGCTAGGTATGAATTGGAACACATAAAAATGCTATTTATGTTAGTTTTAGTTTCTGTGATGGAAAATATTGACAATGATTATTTATAATAATGGTGCAGTCTCATCTTATATGAGATTACAAAAAATTGTTTGTGATCTGAGTTGTTGAATATATATATATTTATTCAGATACTTTTCTTTTGTAGAATTTTTATTCCCTTTGTCCATTTGTTGTGCTATATTATGTATTTTAATAATTATTAAATATAAATAATTATGCATTTAAAAAATATTTTATAATTAATGTAATATATTTTTTGTTTTTCAGGAATCTATTAAACAGGTAGATTTGTCAAATATTTATAATAAACTAAAAAATTATTTTGATTATAATTTAGATAACAAAGCTAAACATAATGATATAATAAGAAACTTGTCTTCAGATTATGGTATTCAAAATCATTGCAATAAAATATTACAGTTCAGTATGCAATTTTTATTTTGTTTCTAGATGTTTAATGTGAACATTTTATATGATACATTTAATCATTAATTTATTTTATAATGCCTAATGATTAGAACATGTGTGTTTGAACATATTGATCTTACATCACTAAAGTAAACTTTTATTGATTTATTCAAATTGACATCATAATTTGACCTTATATTACAAAAAACATTTTTTATTTTTTTTGTAATATTTGGATGGTTTTTTTAAAACTTTGTATATATTACCATCAGATTAACCTTGTTATTTATTTATAAGAATTTTGTTTAAATTTTTTATATTGTCAGTTTTTACAAAGTTTTACATATATTTGTGTATACATTTCTGTATTGAATGCATATATAAAACATATTTATTATATGACTCATCTTTTGCCATATTCTATTCATCCTGTCTATATTCCCGAAATTGGATACACTGTTAATAGTTAACATTCATAGAAGGCAAACCCTTATCCTACTTTTTGACTGACTTAAACAAGCAACCTGCTTTGTTTTTCTTATATCACACAATATTTGTACCTATTAAAATGTAGTATACCAATATATAATTTTCTATTAATATTATAAAACAAAAGTGTTTGTTACATTATTATATATATATTTTGAATTGCTCAATCGAATGGGGAAAATAGAAATTGTATCAACATTTTCTTTAATTCTTTTCAATTTTGACAAAATTTTTATTGCTACCAGTCATTTAGATGTCAATATAATATTTTCTTTCTTATTTGAAACTTGTGGATAAATGTTTTAGTTTATTTGGCTGTCACTTGAATGTTTTATATATTAAATAATAATTATAATTACACAAAAAGAAATAATAACAGCTACAATAACTGTAGTATTTTTGACATAATGATCTCTCTCCTTATTGCAGACCTGCCAACTGTCCCGGATTGTAGCCCAAATTTAGGTGTCCCGGTTTCAGTTCTAAAATCCAGGTATTTTATAAAACAATCCAGACATCCATTTATATGCATTCTAGGTAATAAATACTCGAATTTCGGATTTATAGGCTACGCTGCTCACGTAGCCGAGTGACCCTGGAGATTAGCTTATTGTCCCGGATTCCTATCCTCAGAGGTTGGCAGGTCTGTTATTGGTTAAAAGACAAACTGATAAAAACACTTTGATTTTAAAGGCATTCCTTATCATTCTGCTAACAACCTTATCCTTATTTACTTTTAGAATATGAGTACTGCAGTTTTCAGAACACATAAAAAAGAATGAATTTTTGACAAATAATGTTAAATAACTGTACAAATATTAACCCTAGAAGCACACATGGGGGATTAAATTGACCAACTGGTGTTTGATCATTTACTATTTACAATTTATTAAGGCTAAGTATTGCATCTCCCTGAATCTGCGTTTAGGTTCTATATATTTCATAGCAGAATATACTGGAGAAGTTAACAATATAATGTACATATATGACTCAGAATATTCTTAAAACAGTATTTTAAAAGAAAATAATTAATATTTTTTCTTTATAAAAATTATTAATGCTTTTCAATTTAGGTTGAAACTTTCATTTATTATTTGCATTTGTGCATACTTACTGTTAATTAATTTTCACATATGTATAATGGGAACTATTATTTTATTATTGTTTAAAAAATCTAAAAACCTTTTTACATAATTTTTTACTGTATCATATGCATTGTAATTAGCACATATTTGTATCTAAACAGACAACAGTATCTAAAGTATTAAACAATAAAATGTTATGATTAGAGAACAAATTACCTATTTAGAAACTCAACGATAAACTACACACAATGTGTGTGCTAAATTGATAATAAATATTTAAATTCTTGTGTGTCAATGGTTAAATAGGCTTCTAAACTGGTCTTATGCTATGTCGTTTAATACAATATTTTTATGTCAGAAAATTATATGGGGCCAATTTGATATAAAAATATTTTAGGCTAATAAGTAGAATTCTTTTTAAATGTATGCCATTTAAAAATGTCGTATTTTAAACTCACAAACAGTCACACATTCCATCCATTCTCTAGCACACAACCCACTCCTCTGTAACAACTATCACCAATGATAAAAAATTTAGAAGCCACACTACCAAGATCCCATCACACTCTCCTTGCTCAACTCTCCAATCAAATGCCTCATTACCCCCACAACTCCAAATAACATACCCAACAACCCTCTAAATGTCAACTTGCTTTCAGATCATGCCGGACTATTCTTATTATGCAGGGCATGGGTTATACTAACAAAATAAATTTTAATGTAAATGACTATTTGATTTTAATAAAATTATTTATTATTTGTATCAAAATACAATAAAAATGTTTATATTAAATATGATTTCCTTTAGTGCCAAATATTCAATGTGTTTGTTTTGAGACTTTTAAGTGGAAATAAAAGGTATATTTTATGTAAGGAATAAATTTGATTGACTGTAATAGTTTTTAATAAAATATTGATTACTTGACTGCATGGTGCCCGCGCGTCAGGGAATTTCTGGAATTTTTATTTGTAGTAAAATGTCAGGGAAAATGAATAATTTTGAAAAATGTCAGAGAATGTGGCCATTTTATCAAATTTCTTATTTTCTGGAAGTGTCTTTTTATAAATATAAATTTAGTTTTACTTACATCATTATTATGCTATGGAAGAAATGTATCTATTTATTTATGTATATGTTACATTTGTTCTATGTTTTTACGTATGAAATATATTGATATATGACGTGTTTGTTCTATTTATAGCCATGCTATAAATAGCTAGCCAATGAGCTTGCATTTCCGGTTCTGTATAATATATAAGAGAGTATTTTTCTCTCATTATACATATTCTGTGAAAAACTCTGGTATAAGTTAAACATATGGTTTTATTTATTTTTACTGAGTTAATTATACAGTTTTAATTAAAAAAGTATATTTAACTCACTCTGGAGTTCTTCACAGAATATGTGGAATAAGAGAAAAACACTTTTATATATGATTTAAACCGGAAATGAAAGCCTATTGGCTAACTATTTATAGCTATAACAAACACGTCATAAATCGATATATTTCATACTTAAAAACATAGGGAAATTTGCATAGGCTGGTACCCCCCTTAGTAGTGTACCAGAAGGCAACCTTCCTGGACATGAGAACCCTACCAGAGAAGGAGGAGATAAGGGGTCTAATGTGTTTATGAAGCACAGGAGGGAGAGCTCTGATACCGAAACCAGGTGCAAAGCCCTCAACCTCAGGCTGGAGAGACTGCTCAAAATCGGAATCCGAAGGATCCATGTCTCTACCCAGTTTGGTTGTAGGAACCAGAAAGGGCCTGATATCAGGCAAAGGAGGAGGTCTAGGTACTAACGAATCAAAAACTGAATCGCGTTCCAAGGTTTGTGATAAATCACATGCGGTTTCATCCAGACTAGCACCAGTGGATTCTATGCTAGTATCGAGCTCACTACAAGAATTGTCCAACCCATGAACCCATTTAACAATAGAATGGAGCGCACTTTGGACTGAAAAGTCTAAAGGAAGGGATGGGGTACCCATGCTAGTCCGGCTACTCTAATATCCCCAGATAGGACGCTGTCCAGACCAAGAAGACTGTCCAAAAGAGTGAACAAAAGCTGGACTATGTATTAGAAAAAACAGAAAAGAACCCATTAGAGCGAGTTCTAAAAAGGAATTCAAAGAGGGCATCACGCATAGGACTAGTGCTCGAAGAATTAGAGGAAGAATCATTTTGTCAGGGCCAAGTACAGTCTATATTAAAGGAAGCAGTGGCAACCTTACCCATGGGATCATCAATAACAACACACGTATCAGTAGCTTCCTCGACAGTAAAGAATGAATCCTCGCTGGATGTGAAGTTCTCGGTTGCATCCAGATCCACGTTGTAGGTTTCCCAGACTAAGCGTCTAGGACGATGCTCCCTTGGACAATCCTTTGGCTCCTCCATTCTAAGCTTACTACACAGTCATCCATATAAACAATTTAATTTTGTTCTTAATACTTTTAGAATAATCAGTGTATAGTATGTAAGCCATGTCTGTATAAACATTTATAATCATTTAGGGTTAAAACATATTTAGCATTCCGTAATATGCTGTTATAATGAATATATGTTATTTTTATATTTCATTAAATTGTCTGGAAAATTTGTGAAATGCTTAAATTTTTTAAGTGAAAACTGCGCGGGCACCCAAGGACTGCATAGCTAAATTCATATATGTCAAATGCTTTAGACCTGTACTATTATTATAACTTTCACTTGGTATTTTGTTCACATAATAACCAAGTTGGAAAAGGTCAAAAATGATTGTGGACATGGATTCATCATCAGTGATTCTTGTTACCAACTCGTGCTGAATAAATTATTTTATATTAACTATGCTGATAATATAAAATATAAAATACACTAATACTTTAATTACTGATAATTAACACCAATTAATTTGACTTTTTATGATTATTCACACCACAATCAAATATATTTTGCAAAAATAACTTATTTTCATACTATTTATCAAACAAATAGTCACAAAAAACATGATTATATTAATTAATTATTTTATGAAACGGTTTTATGTTTCATTAACATTTTGTATGTCTTTCTTCGGGTTCTAAACGTTCAAAATAAATGCCTTATGTTTTTTAGTTGGTTTAATACTAGTGTATGTTTTATACTAAACTGGAGGCGATATTATTTGGGATTAATAAAATGATTCAATAAGTTTCGTTTACAAGAATTCATCATGATGAATTTGAATTCAACAAATATGAGCAATACTTATTGACATTCATAATATATGTATCTTCTATCTGTGGTTCGTTGTTTCTTTATGTTGATTAACAACTATAATCAGTGCATTTTTCTCAATTTTAAATTTTATTTAATTAATAGATTTTTATTATAAAGTTTTGTGTGTATAAACAAGTCTCACAAATGTAAATAGCACGAGCGGTCTCCTGTTATTATTAGCTCCCGTTCTGTTTTCAGTGCTGACCTATTAACCATTTTTCACTTTCAGGATCTTGTCGTTCTTGTGTGTCTTTCGGCACTCATGGTGGTTCTACTCGCTTTTATCATCTTACGCAAAGTTAAAGTTCGTGGTGCGTTAACATATTTAAAAATACTGTTTGAAATTAACTTCTTTAATTTTCTTTGTCATACTCTTAATTCCTAGGTATTTTAATTCCGTCTCTTCCATCACGGTTCAACAAACCAAGGTTCAGAAAACGTGACAAAATCCGATACTATGCCGCTCGTGTTGGACGCAAATTCCATGATATTACAGCTCAAATATCTCGCATTAAGTCCAAAACGGAAAAACAGCGCTTCATTATCAAGTTTGCCAAAAAGTATTCATAATTTTTATTTAGGAATATATAATTATGGAAAAAATTATAACATATTATATATATTTTTTTCAATTTATATTAAATTTCTAATTTGTTTTTAAGCTTGTTTGTTTATTGTTCACTCCGGGCTAAAAAAAATTGGCTTTAAATTTCTAGATGTAGTAGCCACTGTTTGTTTCAACCCAAGAACTATGTTCGTATTTGGAGTGAAAAGTGCGGGATTCATAATTACCCATTATTCTTATCATAAATGGCCTGTAAACATTAAGTGCTATCAAGCAAATGATTACAATCACTTTATCCCCCGCACTATGTTCGATTTCTTTTGTAGACTTCTGAGTGGACGAGAGAAACCGCCCACAGTTGTCGAGCGAACAATGCCCGAGTTCTTTTTCGAGCCTGAACTGGAGGACGACGAAGCCAGTAACATGCCAGACGAGTTCAAGTTGATAATCGGTTCGATCCGCGTTTTTGGCCACTTGGAGAAACCCTTCTTTCTCGAAATTTGCAAATTTATCGAGTGCATCCGGCTGGAGCCGGGGCAGCACCTGTTTCGTGTCGGGGATCCAGATGAAAACATATTTGTTGTACAGAGCGGCAAAGTTAGGATCTTTGTTCGAGATTCGGTACTTTCTTCTCACTTCTATGTTTAAGCCATTTACTATATCTTTGAATATGATTGATTGAATTTCTTCAACTCTTAAAATACATATGGACGACTGGGGTTCGTTGTCTCTACGCTGTATTATATATAGTTAAATATTATATAGAACAAATAGTAATCATTTATTTAATCTTACACAAGTAGAAAATTTTGTTTCATAAATTTTGCTATTGTAAAATTTTCTCTAAGACCCAACTAAATGACAAAAAACTAAATTGGGAGAGCGTCAACCCTCCCTCCCCGCACAGGACGGTATTGAGCACACGGTTCACGACGTTGTGAAGGGCGGTAACATACACAGCCTGCTCTCTGTATTGGACGTGCTCACCCTGCACCCGCAGCCATACAAGACGGTGGCGGCCCGGGCCCTGGTCTCCTCCGAGGTGCTGCGTCTCCCTGCCCGAGCCTTCCTCGACATCTTCCAGCGCTACCCAGAGACCATGATGCGAATCGTGCAGGTTATTGCGGTGCGCTTGCAGAGGGTAACCTTCATGGCACTGCACAACTACCTGGGTCTGTCGTCGGAGCTCATCAGCAAAGTGGGTGCCGTGTTTTACGATGTTTAATGCCAAATCTACAGATTTTAAATTTGGACAGCGTAAAAATGTATTTAAATCCACAATAAAGTATTAAAACATCCACTCCGTGATTCACTTTGCATAATAATACAATATTTGATCAATTTCTGTATTTTTATTTTACATTTTAGAATCATTATTAGCTATGTATTTGAACATTTATTTGTTTTGGTACTATATTTCGATGTTATTGTCTTTATTGGCTGAATGTTAGCAGTTTATCGTTTTCGTCCAACGACGACTAAAACATCCTAGTTTTTATTTATGTTTTGTTAGTGTATTTTATTTTGGGACTGGTTTATATTGGAATCAATTACATGTTAACGGCATGCAGACTGTGTATGGGTAGTTTTTTTATATGAATAAATAATTGAACTACAAAGTATTCATTGACAGATTATGACGGAAACAATAGTTCAATACAGTTAAAATGGTTTGAGATTGTAAGCATGTCCAGATTGGTTCATTTGATGGGTGTAGCCTTATAATAATATGTTTAATAATGAGGGCTCCACAATAATTAGAATCAAAGATGTGATGATAAAATAGTTGTATTATAATCGTTATATCTTTAATATACACGAGTGCAAAGGTGGATTACCGATTTAACTAATGCTCTGATTGACCTAATATAATAATATAATACATAAATTAGCAAATTTCGTCTGGAACACTTAAAACCATTAGTTACCCTTTTTAATGTCATATTTATCTATTCAGTCCATCAGGACATTACAAAATAGTAGACGAGTGTATGTTTTCAACTTAAATAATAACGCACTCAGTTGATAGTATACTGATGCCTTATAAAAAAATTTACCATGTAGGCCTACCCAATAAATTTTGTTATTTATTTGAAAATTCTGTACAGTATAATTATGCTTATTATAATAAAATTTATGCAGGCACAATTATTGCTAAAATTATGAAATAATGTACTATAGTTTGCATTACACTACCTCTAATTATAATATTGTTTCCGTTTTAATTTCTAATGTTAATTACAGTGTCATTAACTTAACTAATAACAGATGTAATACCAGACTAGTTTTAATTCATCACAACACACATCGATATTTCTAATTTCTACTTAAACCATGCAAACATATTTTGTTTCAGTTACATGCTGTTTCAAACACGAATGTTTTCCTTCTAGCACAACCAAGCCTTGGTTGACTCCGAGGTTGTGGCCCTGCTGAAGGAACCCTCGCGGCACAACTCTCTCTCGATGGTGGCCAGTAAAGTGCCAGTCGGTAATCGGCACGCCTCCTTGCCACGGGTTGAACTGGATGAGGGTCATGAAGGTATGACCTGTCAGAGTGGTTGGTGGGACTGGGAACCACGCGTATTGAATAATGTATCATAATATAGGGTCTTCATTCGTTTCGACGCATGGATATCTGGATAAAAGATTCACGACACTGTCATTAGGTCAACCTATACAGTATCAGGACATAGGTTCCACGAGACCAACCACGGTCCCTTTATGTTAGTTATAACATGATACATGCATGACATTATTACTAATATGTTTTAATTTCTTTTACAAAAGGTAATTTCAACAGCTTAATTTATAAAAAAAGTTTATTAATAAAGCCTTGCCCATTATATTATAGAATCGCCTCTCAATGTAATTGGTGTTTGTTTGTTATGCGCACGTATACCAATCAGCAATGTGTATATGTATATCAGCAATATTTAATTATGTTTCAGCTGCTACAATGAAGCCACTGCCTGCCAGGAGAAGTCGTGGTAAGTTATTTGATGTAATTATTAGCCTATTAGCCGGTAATTGTGTTCCAGAAATACCATGGTGAGGGGAAGTTGACCACAAACATGTTTTGTTGTATTATTCCCACATTATTTCACAGATCTTCATGAAAATTTATTTGCTTTTTAGTAGTTTTGTTTATGTTAATTCACATGACATCATTTTTTATCCTAAAGTTGATTAAGGTTTAGATATTTTAAATATTCCTTAGATACGCTGGCTTGCTCGTTTGAACCGACGGCAAATTCATTCAAAAGAACAAGTATTTTGAAACGGTGGTTTGCTCTGTGCAGCATTTTAGGGATAAATAAGAAAAAATAAGCACTTGCTGCAGATGTGATG
>JAUZND010006713.1:0-10648 GCA_034780555.1 Coelogynopora nodosa
CTTCCCTCCCTACCCCCTAACCACCCAAATTTTATGTTTTGCTTGCTATGGCAATCTGTGTGTCGATTTCAACAAGATCAAGGTCATTAGGAGATAAGGTTATGATATTTCCAGCTCTTAACACGAGCGACCGTATTCGTGCGTCCACGCCGACACTTGAAAAAAAAATCAAATTTAATGTTGGATCTAATAGATTCCACCTTTATTTACATTTTCTACACTATCTTCTTGAACGATTTGTAATACAAACAACTACACTAAATGATGACATACATCGAATTATTTAACTATATGAAAAATTACGATTCAAATAAGAGGTTGAAATAATTCAAGAATACACTGCTTTTGTCACTTAATAATTATCTCTACGCGACAATATTAAACTTTTTTTGTACATATTTATAACAGAGTGCATCACGCATTGGACGCACTGACACATTTATAACAAAGTGTATGGCACATTGGACTTAATTAATAACTCACTTAAGTACTATTTACAACACGATTCGACGTCTGCTTAACAAATTTAAGATGAGTTTAAGATGAGAAGAACATTGTCAGGATACCGAAAAATCTACAGCAATAGTATATCTTCTTGTCATCTAAGTCTATACCTATTTTATTGTTCATTGTGCAATGGCCCTGGACCATGTTGGAAAGAGAATTAGATCTGGAATCTATTCGATGAGAGTGCAGGAACACAATCGTTAGTGGTAAGAGCTGGAAGCATCATAACCTAGCTCATCAACTCAAACTCAGCGTCATTGATTTACTTGAAACTGATCTTGATCTTGTTGAAATCGGCAGACAAAGAGCTATAATAATTAAAACATAAAATGTATGATGATGGGGGGTTAGGGGGAGGGGTGGTACTGTGTCAACATAAATATACTTATATACTTCTATTGCAAATGTAAAAAAAACTAAACAAAAAAACGTATATAAGAAAATGTTAATTTATTTTTAAATACCATGATATTGTTGTGTATATTTATATTTTTGGAAAAGGTCACCAGTGGCTATATATGGAAATGCATTCGATATCTAGTATTATGTAATGTTCAATATTTTTAATCACTTTATATTTTACTTAGACTTATTTATATAATAGTTATTATATTATTATTACATTTTATCTTATTTTACATAAATTTAAATAAAAATCTTTTTCTTTTTACATTTTCTAAAAATCTATATTTTGACATAAGTCTATTACATTGAAATTTATTTCATTTACATAAATATTTTAAATAATGTTTATTTATCCTAAAGTTCAAACAAATAATAATAAAACCCTTTCAGTAAAATATTATTAATATTATTATTTGTTTGAACTTTTACAAACAGCTTTCGTAACTTCATTTGTTTATTTATCCTTAACATTGGAAATAAATGTGTAAATACGGTTATTCAGCAAATTTTTGTCGCGTGTTATCAATAACTTGGATAATATTATTCAAGAGATATTTAAAAAATATATTAAACGTTAGTCTAGTCAATAAATTATTTTAATAATATCAAATGCACTTTTGGTCCAATTTCGTTTTCTGTTTTTGATAGGTTTATAATTGCTCTCTGATATTTTACTATTTTTTTATAATCTTCATATTCTTTTTCCTTTACTATGTTTTTAATTTTTGCGACTGCATTATAATGTGATTGTTATTTAATTGCTACTACTACCGGTTTGTATTTTCCTGTAGACGCATAAAGCTATAACGAAGTACCCTACTTTTCTGTTAGAATTAATTTCTGCTTTAACTAATTAACTGGAGAAGTTATCGTATTTAATTTACTGTATATGCTATTCATGTTGTACTTGTCTGCGAGGCAGGAAGCGATTATAGGAAGCGATTAATAGCTATCACAGGTTATAAATATACATAAAAATTATTTAATCACCAGGCGTACAATTATCTATCTCAGAAAGCAGTTACAAGCTATTACCGGATATAAAGTTGTGCACCAAATTTATACCTATCTAACTTCAGGTAGGTGTAACTCTGAGTACATTTTTTTACCCGCCATTGGTTGAATACCAAATATACAAAAAATATTACCACCGGTTATTGTAAAAGTTACCATCGAGTGAAAACCATATATAATTAGTTAATAAATATAGTCAATAATACAGTATATTATTATTATTACATGTAATATAATTTTTTGATAATTTTTAAACATTCTTGTTAAGGTTTGCTAAACGTATTTCTATTAACATCGAATGAATATTACATATACAAAATAGGTTATGTTTTGACTCGGTTAAGTTTTGTCCTGATACTGTTGTAACCATGACGTAATCAATGTTCTAACCCTAACCCGACCATAGATATATAATTGTTTATCTTTATTAATATCTTATTATAATACAACTATTATATCTCTATGAACCCGACCTTTTAGGTGATTATTATTATACCTAAACTAGTCTGGTCAGTGCTCATAGATAAATAAATATATCAATATAGATCAACACCTCTCATAGATCATTAAAAGTATTGAATCTGATTGTTTCGGTGGTATTTTTTTAATAGAAAATAAAATCAATTTTCTTCATAATTACTTTGTAATAAACTGTGAATTATTATATATATTAAATTTACAATTGTGATTTGAATCTCAACTTGTCGCTCTCTACAACAAGGGAACTAACTATATTCCCATCTTAATATTAACAGTAGATATTTCTGGCGTGGTTTCGCAAAGTTATGTTATATAGGTTGCTGACACTTTAAAATTAAGAAGAACATATTAAAGACTGCTTTATTTCCCGTAGAAAGCTCCACATCTTGAAAAAAGCCACCCCCCTTGAATCCGCGCCTGTTTTTCATATGATTTGACCAGTGATGAATATGACCAATGATTGACCATAGATGAATGTGGGGGATTGCATGAAATATTCAAATATCTGTTCATAAAAGTAATTTAGTCTAAAAATATATAATTATATTTAATAAATTATTTTCTTTAGAATAAAGTGTGTAGCCCTACTTCTTATTTTCTTATTATGATGCAGTCTATTTCCACATGTTTCGTGTTTTTTCGTTTTATTTAGCCTCATGATAACAGATTCTCCATCATATATCTGTTGTTTAAAATATAAAACATATTTAGTATTTATTTAAACATTTACTTTTACCTATTTTTGAATATTACTATGACTTTTGTATTCTTATTAAAATTGATACTATATAATCGTATAAATTACATTGTACAGTACAAATCGGAAGTCATAGTCTTCCATAATTTCCAAATTCGTTAGTATAACAATAATTAATAGTTTATTGCTAATTTCTATACTATATATGGATATTTAAAAAATCGTATTGCAACTATGTATTAAATTAATTATATATTGTATGTGTACCTAGTGTATAGTATAGTATAGTACATAGTATAGTTATATAATAGTATACATATATATGTGGACTATAGTATAGTCTATCTCTTAAAGAGGTTTGCGATTAAAAATAATATGCATTATAAAATTTAACCAAAATTCATGTTGAAATGATCTCCCCGCTTAGTTCATACATTTTTATTTATATATCGCAGCTGTCCATCTTCATCAAACTGAATTCAGTATAGGCTATAGTTGAGTATATAGCATCTATCATGTTGCAACTTCTATTTTTGTTACATTGAGTAGCCTAACTATAAGCACACATAGCTGCATGGCCGGGTAGCATTATGCAGTTTGATTTATTACCTAGCAGCTGTCCCCTACTCACGATACGCCGCAATAACGTCAATCGATTTCATTGTAATGTTGAATATGCCAGTTTGTTTTTTCATAAGCCCAGTTATCAAATGTAATTATGTTTTGTGCGTATAGTGATAAAACAGCGGTTCCATAATATTCTCCTATCTTTTTATGTCCTATTAAAATGTTTTATTAATTTCATTCTTGCTGCCGTAATTAGAAATACTGTCATTGTAGTTTATTGTGTAATAAGTATTTTCACTGTTCTCTGGTGATTGAAATTCCGATTATATTATATACAGTAGAAGCAATGTTGTTTATTTTCTTCTCCAAATTGTAATTAGAATTATCGGTTATATAGGTTATCACGTGGAAATATATCTTTACGACCTAAATCAGTATATAACAGCTTTGCTAAACATAACTTAAGTCATCGTTTTAAACCATTAAAATATATTGTTTTTTGTTTTAATTACCTAATCCAAATTTAACAGCATATATATAATTGAGAAAACATATTAAATTTGTCTATATCTCAGCAACAATTTGCGATTTATCATCAGCAGTTATATTTAATATTACAATATTGCATAACATAATTATGAAGTTCGTTATGACGAAAATTTAATCATTTATACCAATATTGAAATAATTATTCATCTTGGTTTATTTTAGAAACAAGTATTTCAATGTCATATAGTTCATTTTTTGAAAAGGAAAACAACACCATGTTCTCAGAATTAATAGCACTAAGGCTAACTATATACAAATATCATTAAGGAAATCCTTTCACTTTTTCCAGTCTAAATTATATAATTTTACTCTTCATACCTTCTGTATCTTGATTTTTATCGCAATAACATTGCAACTAATACTTCTCCCTTATCCCACTAGAACTCCTAAAAGAGTGTTCTTCAACCTCACCGCTTTATCGTCGTATTATTTGACTCACAGATTACTGTCGTATATAAATTCCTGAACCAGCTAGGCTCATATTAAATTTACACTCATAACATGTCTCAGTTGAAAAAAGAGGAGGGAATTCACCCCTTAAGCGTTTCCTCCGAAGCAACTAAATAATTGAATTTATTTTCTGTTAAATAAAAATTATTTTCTAATCTAAAAAGTTATATGACAACGAGTGTAGTCACCAATATTTTACAAAACTTATTAAACGATTAAGATGTTTTTTAATTATACACTTTTTAAATTAAATCATTTATTTGAATAATACGTGTTTGAAAAGTGTGAAAAAGTTAATTTCATTATTTTTTTCGCATGCACTCCGTTCAAATTCACGCCAAACGTGCCAGTGTTTATACATTAATTGAGTTATTAAAATCATTTTCAATTAAGTTTTAATTTATGTCACGTTTATACCTTTTTACTTTCGATATTTTTGGTTTCGTTTACCAAATAATTTATCGGATTTATCGATAAAACAATTTCGAATTTAACTATCTATTTTCTGGTTTTAAACACCGCTTTTCCTTCAAAATTAAATATTTTAAATTAAGAACTGTTAAAACTTAAAGCAATATATACTTATTAAGTGAATATTAATTATATAGGTATATATATATAAATTTTAAAAACGTAAGGTGATTTTTAAATACTTAATAGAACTATGTAGAGAACATTTTAAAAACGTGTTGTAACTTATAATATTAACATATACAGAAACTATAACATAAGAACCTACTTAATAAGATTTTTCTTCTCAAGCATTATTTATATATTAAAACGTCCATTTTTTAATTTTATTCGACTATCTCGATATATTCTCCCAGATTTGTTTGATTTGCAAGCTCCATACTTTGATCAGGCTATATAGTTTGGTCCATATACAAACACAAAGTTGTGCGGCGGACTACGTATTATACTTTAGATAGAGCTTGTTGCGGGAGTTCGCATTTGTTTGTATGGTCCGTTTATTGTCAATAGTTCGCATTTGTTTGTATGGTCCGTTTATTGTCAATAGTTCGCATTTGTTTGTATGGTCCGTTTATTGTCAATATTATACACGACGAATTGAAGCTTTATTATTGGCGAATCGAGGAAATAGAAAGAGTTTATCTTGACACTGGTTTTTTCTCAATTAAGAGAATTCTAAAGACTTCATGTTCCGAATACGTGAGCTAACAAACATGTTCAATATGCATATTGAAATTGTTGAAAATCGATGCCCCAAGCTTTCTTACTGAGTCTAATTATGATATATATTTAGTATTTAGTTGAAAAAATATTGTTCTCTATATTACCGACATGTTAGTTAGAGTAAATAATAACATTCGAAAATATTAATAAAAACATTAAAGGATCAGAAATTATCAAAGCGACTGTCAAATAATAAACAAATTTTTATTATAATATCTAGAGGAAAAGCAATACGTATGACCAAACTCCAGTAAGGTCAAACAAAAGCAGTGTGTTATCATCAAACCACGAATATTAATTAAAAAAATGTTTACAGCCCAAACATACCTTGAACTCTATGTAAAACAGGCCTGGAGAGATAATATGGCAAGTAAAACCTGTGAATTTAAAGACAGTCTGTCAAATCCGAAAAGCAGAATAATAATTGCGGACTGGCCGCGGGGATCATAAAGAAGAATGCGTGTAACAAATGATATTTATGATAAAAAAGAAGGGAAAGGGAAGGTGTCTAAAGAATGGGGCGGGATTTTGGACCATCAGCGGTTTCTAAAAAAATATTTTGTTAATTTTTAGATTTATATATATATATATTTTAAATATGTTATTGTGTTTAATCTCTTTGAATAGGATACATCTTCTTTACTTCTTTAATTTTTTTTTAAATTACATATTTAGATTAGATTAAAGATTCGTTTTACTGTGTAATATTTTTTGTTTGAAACAATTTTAAAAGTGACATCATTTCACAACACAGCGGGTCATGTATAATATTAATATATAAAAAGAAATTATTGATACGAAAAAGATGCGATACAAAATAAAATTTACAACAAAAGCATTAATTTGTTTGACTACTTAGTTAATGATATACAATTAAATTAGCCAATTTTGCCCACGCAATACATGTCTTACGAATCCACGCAATTTTCTTGGTTACCGTGCCAACTAGATATTAATCTGATGTAAACTTTCTGCATTAAAGTTAGTAGTCAAAGTGTAAAATAAAGCATAGCTACTCGGTTTGCCTGCCATGCTGTATTGCTATTATTGTTACTTTCTTTGTTTTAAAAATGGACTATTTAATAATTTATTTTGTCTATCCGTTTCCCATCTTTAAAAAACACAGAATAACAAAGCGCCAAATTTATACTTGCCTGACAATTCAGTCTTCCTGAAAAGATCAACAAATAGACTGCTGTTATATTAACAAGAAAACCTTCGATTGAAATAATTTATAATAATTATAGTTTATTTATTAAAACGACATTGACATCTCATCGAAAGTCTATAGAAACCATCATAATTGAATCAGGCGTTGAAGAGGAATTGGTCCAACAAGGGGGATTATGTTGAGCGCTTATTTTGATAGATTTTCTAATTTTTATAACAGTTTTAATTTTAATGAAGGAAATTGTTTATTGAAAATGCAGTTCATTCCATTGTATTTAAGGCGGAATAATTAAAATTATTTTTAAATTATATTCATCATGTGTAATGGATAAATGTTAAAAAAACGATCATCATTATATTTTAAAAATTTGATCAACAATTCCAATATCTCTAATATATTTAAGCCGATTTCTTCAGTACTTTTGCCATTGTTTTTATTGTACCTACTTATTATTATCTTATCTTGATATTAATTGACAGACGAGTTTCAATGTTTCCAGTTAGGTTGACATAAATCCATCCATCAAATGAAGACATAATTATCTACAGATCCTTCTAATATATACTTATAATATAATCGATATATAATTGTAAGTAACACGCCACATAATTGTGTCGGAAGACTCAAGTTTCGTTATCCAATCCGATCATACTACTCATCAGGTGGGGAAAGGGGATGATTTCTTTCCACATTCTGCAGATTACGAAAGGATGTACATCACTTATGTTTTTATATGCAGATGCACCTAAATCCGTCAACAATTTTTTTTATAGTGTACAACATCATATACGCACGACATCTACGCTGAACTTTTAATCAAGCTATAAATATATCGGTATGAGAGAAACGCGTGCATACTCCTTTGTGTAAACTTTGAGTCTAAATTGAGTGAACCTTTCTATGATTATGCTTCGGCTTTATATCATGTTTCAGGAGCGGAGTGTTAGTTTCAATTGTATTATAAAAAGGTTGTATTTGTATTGTATAATTTCTTTATAAATATAAAGAAATATAGTTATAAATATAAAATAAGTTCTTTATAAATATAAATATGTTCTATGTAAATATACATATATATATATGTAGATTTATCGTTCATTATTTCACTGAATCTATGACACTCATTTAGTTTATCGCACATTTGTTTGCAATGTCATTGTTATATGAAATATATCGAATGACTACACTCATATAATTTTGTTTCAATTCGTCAATATTGGTCGTATTACATTAATTGTTAAAATGATGGTTCTAGTTTAGCTTCAAAAAGTGCAGTCTGAAGTTAGAAACACTCGTTTTCACAAAATAATGTTTCCCATTTAGAAAAGTGTTTTTCTCACGTTTTCAAATGTGTGTTACACGAAGGATATTTCTTAGTACGTACTGTCTAATAATAGTATGTTCTATAAAATGTAAAATATCAGACCACAAGTGTTGTGATGAACTATAGAGGCGTACAAAAAAGTTGTTTTTTTAGCAAAGAATGAAAATGCTGTTATACTTGAGTGAAAATATAAGATTATGACTTAAATTATAAACAATGCGATAATATGCAGAATGTGTAACCTATCGCATACTACCAGCATGTGTAACCCCATCGCGCAATTAATCCTACCGTGAATGTTATATTAATTTAAAAAACACTATATCTCCGTTCTCCTCTTCTCTACTCATTCTTTACTCAAATTATTGTCAGCGTACGTTTCTCGTTTCAACTGTGCTAATTTTCATATAGTGTTTCTAAATGTCCCACTATCTCATCCCTCTATCTCATTCCGCACCCTATCATTCTATCCACAATCTCTCTCTCTCTCTCTTTTCCATTGTCATTCTGTCTCAAATCCACACAATTTCTCTGTTTTATCTCTCTTTTTAATAAACAATACACTATCTGCTTTTCACTTCGTCTAAATCCTCTCTCTCTTTCTCTCTCCCTCTCTCTCTCTTTCTGTTCAGACGGTAAGCCAGGTTCAGAAGCTGAGGTCGTTGAAGCCGCAAAGCTCGCCAAGTCGAATGCTCACGCTGCCAAGAAGAGTGTCCCCTCGAACTCTGAGTCAGCACGTCTCTCAATTGACTCTTCTGAGGAATCCGAGAGTGTCCCGCTTATCTCCTCCAATGTCCAGTATATTCGTGAGTCGAATATCACTTATGCTCCTCCTTTCCCCTTTTTCGTCCGTTTCTCTTTGTCGTCGATTTCAGTGTATAAAGAACTAAGATATATATTTGATGTTTTTACTTAATATGTCTGATGGTAACCACCTTTTTAAGTATGTGCTTTGATTTTACTAAATAAGAATGTTTTATCTGCCTTGTTTAATTGTTTCAGTTAGTCTTTTGTATTTGTATTATTTGTATAAATAAGTAAAAATGTATAAGAAGCTATTTTAATTTTCTTAAATAATACAATAAACTTAAATTAATTAATGCACGTGAAGTCTTCATTGGCGCGGCACCGTGGGAATAAACACGCACGACATATCACATTTCTAATGGAGTGATCCCGACTGGACGACATCGTGCCAGGAATGCACACTAAGCGCGCCTCGAGAGAAAAAGAAGGGTTAGCAGATGAGTTGAAGAAGAAAGAAGTGTACTGAATCAAGGAAAAGCGGTTGGAAGAAGAACAGAGCAGAGTGATTGTATTAATTATATGCATATTAACTATAGCGGCTCTAACACCTAATGTATGAACTCTTATGTATTTGGTTACGTAAACAAAATCCATGTTTATTTTGATAAAGAAAAATATATAATAATATGCGTGAATTTCAAGGTGTTGTATGAAAAATTTTATATTTTTCAGTGACAAATGTGAACAAAAGATATTATTGTTAAATAATATATCACGCCATATTTATAATTTAAGGGAGTATTTCTCATATTTATTTATTAAAATATCATATTATTTTACACATTAAATATGTTTGTAATATGATGTTTTTCCTTATACGAGTATACCAAATAAAATTTTACTTCATCCGCATGAGCTATACTGATGACAAATCTGTACGTTATTATTATTTATCCAAATTTAATATTTATGATAAGAATTTTCTCTGCTGCCGTATATATAAGGTATTTATTTATAATTATTCATTGCGGCGGGAAATGGATATTCCCAATTCGCTTGCTAATTGCTCTGTTCACGCACTTCTGCTGGGTTTGTTGATACTCCAGCACCGGCTGTCACATTCATGATATGCCTATCGTTTCCTGCCTGATAAGGCTTCATTTGGAGGAAATAGTTCGCGGCTTCACATTGGCTTGATTACGCATAATATTTCAACCTGAGCTTTTCCCTATGACAGACAAGAGGCCATAATGAGTTGAATATTAAAACATAATTTTTATCATATTTGATATATAACATATATTATTTATATTGTATTGTATTACTATTATGACAATATATTTTTGAGACTAAACTAAAGGGTTAAATATATTTAATTATCATTAATTATAATTGTGTAGGCCTGCTCTTATGTACTCAGGTAACATCTACTTATCTTTGCGACCTCTCAATTTTGCTTATATGGTACTCTCTAGTTGTTTCATTCTCTATTTTTCTAATTCCTATCTTCCCTCCCTCTCCCTCTCTCCCTACCTCCCTCTCT
>JAUZND010006714.1:0-10647 GCA_034780555.1 Coelogynopora nodosa
TAAAGCTGAGTATGCTTTATTTTGCGTTTTAGAGTACTGAGAGACGATCACAATTTTTCGGGGGAGGATAGTGGGTCTACTGACAAAATTTTGGGAAATGGCCCCGGCAATAAAATTCATCTTCCGCCGCCTCTGTTTGATATTTTCGATACTCATGCTTTAACAGTCAACAATCAACAATAATACTGTATTCAATAATATTTTGCCCAACAAAATTTAAATTTAAATTTCAAATATTGATTTAAATGTCTATGATCAATATGCTATTATCAATACGCTATTATCAATACGCTATTATCAATACGCTATTATCAATACGTTATTATCAATACGCTATTATCAATACGCTATTATCAATATTACAAATGTCTCTGGTCAATCAGCAACAAATCTGCAAGAAAACAAGCAGGGTAAAACGGCAATGATATTATATGGGACGCCCTATATTAAGAGGCTTGCAGAAAATGTTACTCGGTTCAAAATTTTGTGTTAAATTAAAACTGAACAATTATAGATATATATACAACCATTTATTTTAAATTAAAGTCGACAGTTTGTCAATATACTTGAATAATTGTTAACCTTTTAAAATCTCATTCATCTTTTATTATGCCTTTGTGCGAGTATATATTGAATTTAATGTCTGTAAAAAACGTAAGAACTAGCGAACGCTCCTTGATTACCGCTTATATTTTTCTAAGAAACCACACCCAAAAAATGGTATCGTCTTATTCTAGCAAATTTTCAGGAAACCATAGAGTGTCATGTTTTCTAAGATTTCATTTCCGATATCATCATTTACATTTTGTCGAATTTAAAAAAAGAGTCTCCGATTTTAAAAATAGATTTGATTTTTTTTCTATATTATGATCTAGACTGGAATAACTTGAATTCTTCTCAGTAATCTATTGACGTCATTAAGACTAATATATGTACAATGATTACTATTAATATATGTATATATTAGTGTATTAATAATTTCCGATAAACATAGTTAGATATTTTCCTTTTGGATAAAGTCCTGATTTTAGTAAGTCTCAATTAGCACTACATGCATTTATGCATAGTTTTTTGTTTAATAAATTGATAATATGAATTATTTATGAAAATGTAGATTCGAATAAGGTATATGTGAAAATTCAGCAAGTTATAATAATTACATTGTTATGTTCAGTAAAAATAGAAACTTCTTTTCCACAAATACGTCCAGTTGAAATGAAATTTAAACGTTTAAAGAGAGATAGATATCATTATATGATGATATGCCATTTAGTAACGAGAACGCGCGCTTCTCTAAATTTGAGAAGAAACTGAAAGTTATGGAGGACCCTAAACTAGAAGAGAAAGTTCTCCAGAAATTTGAGGAAGACTAACTTTTTAAAATAGGTTGTTCAATTGTAAAGATTAAAAGACTTCAACAATTAATAATAAGGAAGGGTAGCTAAGACTATGCATACACCTCATAAAATACACAAAATTATAATGTCAATTAGTAATAATAAAATGTATATTTCTTATACGCCTATCGCTTATCTAAGTAAGAAATGAAGAGATCAGATTATTAGATGTTTCGTATAATCTTCGTCAGTAATAAAACTGAATAATTTCAACAAAACATCGGATTACATAATTATAAATTTGGAAAATTCTACGAAACATCTAATAATTGCATCTCTTTATTTCATACTTTTATATAGGCGATATCGCAATATGCATTTTATAATTAACTATTTATGGCATGTCCGAATTTCAACGAATTTAGATTAAAAAGCGATATAATATTAACCAATAAAAACTTATTTTGTACTATTTTTAATAAGCTGAGAATTGATTAGATATAAAGTTTTTATTAAATTGTAGCCTGGAAATGTTGTAAATATAATATTGTAATTAATACCGGCACGGATACATATTTTTTCAATGCCGGGGCTCTCAACAATAGTATAGGATCTTTTTTTTATTATATCAAAAGTTTGTTAGACAAAACGTATATTGATGCGATAATGGCAATGACTTTATCCTACAAATTGTGATTAGAAACTGTCAAATTAAAACATAAAACCATAGTACATAGTTCAAAAATAATAAATGTTGGGAGCATTTCTATTCACAAATCAGAATCTATTTACAAATTATCTGCGTTTGAATATTAGCTTTCGGTGTTTTTTCACAAGCACAAGTCCTTCCATCCTTTTATCATACATTGAACTGTTGGCAGGATATGACAGTCTCATTTCGACCTTTATATAACAAGTGTTCTTAAAACCAATTTCTATTGGGCAAATAGAGGATTAGAGGAAGTAGAGGATTCATAACAACATTTTCATATTTGGAAAGGAACTTCAGCAGCATGATTCGATTGACCTCTCGATATCTGTTTTTATTTCTGTAAAAGATGTTGTGGTCACATTTCTTAAATGATAGTTGTATATACATCTAATCAAAAATGGGAAAAAATAATGATAAGTAGAAAGGAAAAATATTAAAATAAACTCATAACATCATTACATTTTAAAATTAACATTAGCTGTGATTTTGCGAACTGAAAGTGAAGGAAGCCAAGTATACCGGTATGAGACCTGCCAGTTTGCAGAACTACCACTGTACCTCCGCGAATCTCATGTTAAGGCCAACATATACATAGGTATGAAGTAGTAAAAGTTTGGTGGAGTCAGAATTTGGGCGATATAAGGATTTAGCTGAAACTTGAGATTATTTTAATTATGCTCCAACGCTATACGCTATATTAGCCTTCACTTTTCTGTTAAATATATTTCACTGAAAATATATTTCGACATTATTTATATTCTTTTTCAAACATTTGGTAACATCTTTAACCTCTACAACCACTTCATTAATGATTTTTACAACTTTGACTGAGATGATGAATATATTTTTTCGCGTTTTATAAAATTTTTGTGGGACTATTTAAAACTACATTTTAGTAATCATCTTCAATATACTTTTAGGGTTTATTTTAAAATAATTTCTAAACCTTCATATTGAATCTATAATATTTAAAAATAATATACTGTAAGGGTACAATGAGTTAGTAAATATTACTGTTTTCAAAATAATTTTTTTGTGTAATTAAAATCAACAAAAGCACTATTTGCAATAACAAATATAATTTCAAATATTATAAAGACAGCTATGTGTGAATTAGATGTTACAAAACAGTTTTATGGGTAGAACTGTTTGTTGTGGTCACATTTTATCATCAGATATCATTAAAACAATATTTTAGTTAATAAATTAGATTTTGGACAAATGATGACGTCATATGAATTAAACCCCGTGACCATAAAAATGTTTTAAAGAAATACAAAATTGCGACTGACGAAGTCTTATTTTTTAAATATTTTTTGTGGGTTTTTTTGGTGGGTTTTTTATGGGGAAAGTTTTGTGGAACAGTGTTTTTGAACAACGGCCTATTGACATTGTGTGAATTATTTACTCCGATTTTTTGGCTTATTTCCAGAATTCTATAACTGTTAATAACAACCATTATAGTTTATTTATTTCTACAAAATAATTTAAAATATTTCTACACCTATTTACATGACATTAAATAAAAGAGTCCAGGTAAATAACGAAAAATTAACGTAACACATTTTCTGCATCCGTCTTGAGAAAGCTTAGGTTGTAGATGAAGAAATAAGTGAACTTTATCTAAGAAATTAGATTTTTATGAAAAGGTGCGAATAAATAATTAAAAGCGCTGTCAATGTTATCAAAACCAAAATTAATTTGGACTGTATTTTAGCTTAATAATTTTTAATATACAATCAATAGAATGAATGCCAGTGCACTCGTTTCTGCAATGATTTGTTGTATACTTGTTCCATTTTAATTTTTCCAATCAGAACATTTTCGAATTCAGGAGAAGGTGAATGTACAATATATTAATATATATTGAAATAAATCTATTACATAAAAATGAAGTTCGCTTTTGTTGAGATTAATCAGTCAGAAAGTATTTCGAGTCTATATTTTCAAGTCGCAATATTTAAATATTTAAAGGGGACGGAAAGAGTAGCTAGATACCCACTGTTTTCACTGTTTTCATGCTCTGGATAATGTTATATAGTATTTTTTAAATAAAATCTTCGGGGTATTTAGTAGGACTAATATATATGTTGTACATGTTATTAAATAATGATTGTTGCCAACAGACATATGAATTTCAGCAGTTTTTGTGAGGTAGTTGTGAGGCCGTCTTATGTACGTCGTCCATCAATGGCTTCTATAACCAGACTTTCGGATTTGTACGTTGTGGCTAAATCATGGATAAATGTAGTGGACTATACCCAAGAAGAATGTAATCATATTTTCTTTGAGTCGATTAGATTTTGGGGACTTACCAACTAACTTACCATTAGAAAATGTTTCATTATTATAATTCATTATTTTATAATTACAATATTACATGAAATATTTTTGGAATTGTCTATTTACCAAAAAACTGTGTTCAAGAAATGGAAAATTTTTATTTTAAATCTTAGGAAAATATTATAAATTTTATTCCCACGATTAATTAATTAATTAATTACTACGATTCCCACGTTGACTAAATAATTTATGATAAATATTCTCTGTTTTCACTTATTTCAGCGATTCTAGCTGTCGTTAACTTTCTATAAACTTCTAAAATACTTCTAAAGCAGGTATTAACATGACACACATATTTCATATCATTTAATAAGACAGAACATAATATTCAAAAAAATCAAGATAGGACAACAGTCTCATATCCATCTTATGGGTGTTATTCAATGTATACAGAAAAAAGTCAGGTGTCACCTTCCCTTTTTGTTGATGTTGATAATGATGCCGATGTTAATGCAGATATTGCAGATGAAGCACTTCAGCTAACTTACTTTTTCGAACAATTCATTATTAAGTTTGTTGAATACTTATTCACAAGCTTCATACTCGATCGTAAACAAAACAAAACACAACGTACATATAGTAACCAAATTCAATGAAACTAATACATCATTAAACCTGTTACCTCTATAAGAAGATTAGAACAAAAAAAACCTCAAGATTCCTCGATGTTGAAAAGCTTTTAAGATCTATTTGCGATTCCTTAACTATAATCTACAATCTCGTATGTAACACAGTCAGTTTCATTAGATAATGCGAATAGCTGATAGCTTTGAACTAATAAAAATAGATACTGCATCAATTAATATTGCATCATTTTTATCAATTGGGAGAAGTTTTTATCGTACTATTACAAAAAATTAAAGCATTTAGCTAACATATATATGAGCTGTTTATACCAACATTTCTGACGTCAACAAGCTGCGATATCAAATCTTTAGTGCAAAATATAGATACGAAGTAGAGTCAAACTAGACTTTCTCAAGTACATTTAGTACATTTAGTACATTTTAATGGACATTCTTCACCAGGTAATCAAATGAAGAAAATCCTTTCAAGACAAGCCATTTGTGCCGAGTCTAGGGAGACATGGATGGATCATAATATATATACCAATTGTGTATTAAAACTTAAGTAATCACCATGAACAATCGATTTGTGTAGTACAGGCAAAGTGTCTTTGTTATTGTTACAATGGGATTGTCAATAACATCATTGGTAAATCTGTTTAAAAACACACTCGACTACTACCAACTTCCTACATACGAATTATGCTTTTTAAATTTACAAGATATTTAATCTGGTTTAAAATTTAAAATATTTTATGATTATATCACTAGATATATTGTTAAACTTAAGGTAATACTTTACATTTATGATTCTATTTAGTGACCTTAAATCGTTTAGTTTTGAAGTTACAACCGATTTTACATTCCTGAAGAAGCCACATTCGGGTTCTCTGAGGTGTATACATTGAAGAGCTGTTTTTCACTGCTTTATAAGATTCGATTTCAGCGTATAAAATATACTACCTAGGGATCTGCAGTTACTTTTCTCAAATATATAATATCGAATTTTAAAATAATCGAGTCCAATATAACTGTTTCATAGACTTCCTTCCATTACATTGGCGCTAAGCAGTAATTGAAAAATAAAAGTAACTGAAAACATGCCTTCCAAACTATTGCGACTTACCTAACATAGGCGTTTTTCGTCAAGCTATATACCAGCTGGAATACATTTTATAATGTTTGTTTGATGTTAAGTTGTTGTTCTTCACATTCTTCACTATTCTGCCAGTATAATAAATATCCAACCTAAGAATGTTTACAATTGTGGTCAGAGTTAACACCAATTTTAATTATATATATATATGCTGTTTTAAAATCAATTAATAGTTTGAAAAAAAAAATTGTGAATAATACAAACTGTAAAAATATTTATGTGTGGATCATATCACAAACGTATACATTTAGAATGTATTTACATTCCCCATGATATGTCGATATGTAGGTAATGTATAAGAAATGTATAAATCACCATGTGTTTGGAAATATTTGAAGTGGATAAGGCTATTCTTAAAATAAATAAAGACGATCAAACCGCATTTAAATCATAGAACAAAAGACTGTAAATGTCAAATGTATGCACTGATTAAAAACGTGAAATCATTAAATAAGAAAAAGTTATTGATTAAGTAAGTCATTTGTTCAGTATAATAATGGCGAATGTGTTTATGACAATGAACTTTATTAATGAGCTATGTATAATAATAATATAAATATTTTCCGGAGTATGTCAGAAAGACAGTAAATAATGCTAATATAAGGCTAATATAAGCTAATATTAATAATAATAATAATAATAATAATAATAATAATAAAAAAAGTTAATAATAATATAAGCTAATATAAGCCTACTAATATGTATTCAAATGTAATAAAGCAGTAGAGGTAAATTTGTTCAAATCCTTCACTATATAGTCGAATTTCTTTAAAAAAAAGTGAAATAAGTTCAAAAGATAGCAAACCAACATAAACTCCAGGTTAGAATAGCCAGGATCTTTTCTGGTGTTTTTTCATGGATTATAACAGGATTAAGCAGGAATACCACGAATTATAATATCATAATTTTTAAATTAAAATAATTATATATTTTTCTGACCACTGCGAATGTTTTCAGTGGCAACAATGAAACATAAACAAACCCTTTTGTCTTCGTCAAACATTTTAAATTTATACTAAAATACTGGCTGAGGTATCTATTTATATCTTAGTATTTTACATATTTATATATATTTTTATGTCTTATTTGCTGTCATCGCTGAAAACATTTTTTACAGGATTAAGAATTTAATGGTAACAGTTGTGGCTGATAGGAAAGAAAATGCTCTTAATTAAATAATATCTCGAAACAGATTGACTATAATTTAGCTGTTCATGTCCATTTTAAACATTAAATAGGTCAACAAGAAGCTTAAATTCATTTACAGGTTTTATCAGAAAGCAGTCTTACCGCCTTCATTTCAATTTATCTGACATATCGGCGGCAGATTGCTCAGCGCGCATTTACACGCCTAATCAACAAACATTGTGATATAAATATTAAAGAAACTAGTTGGCTTATGTATACAACGACGACTTAAAATTTATGATCACAAACTTTTAATTTCTAAATATTATAATATTATCTTGCATAATATTATGATATTAAAATAAAATACCATAATGTCGATATAATGTTGACATTTTTTTAAAATCTTTGTATAGGCATAAGTGACAAACTTTTGCCTCATAAAAATAGATATGCTGAATCAAATATTGAAAGTAACCAATATACCACAACGGTGTTATGTCAAAACTTCACCACTACAAAACGTCAACACGATATAACGTCACCATGAAAAATATTTAATAATAAATAAAAAGGATTCTGATATTCGTCCGTCTAAGGGGGACTGATTATTTGTCCATTTAATAATTATATTGATATACGTTTGTTTATATAATTATATAAACAATCGCTTGTATTAAAATTAATTTTTTTAGTTATGAATTTGGTTACGTTTTGTCGTGGTGACGTTTTGACGTGTAACCTCCAACAACACTTTCATGTAATAAATTATTTCATCAGTTAAGTAAGATATAAAGAATAAATTGGAATAGAATTCGAATTATTATACAATTTAATATTAAGAAATAGCCAAACAATATAAGAACAAACATAGCCGGAAGCTTCAACATTGAAACAAAAACGGTAGTTGCGTAAACCTATAACTCATTAAACGTACAAAAAGCCCCTTGCCTTTGAAATGACTAACAGTTTAGATATTAACAACATTAATCTACATTATGAAAGTAATAGAATATTAAATAATTATATTAATCATGGATTCCGAAGCAAAGTAATTTCCTTTGTATAATCGTAAAAACTGACTTTAACATGATGAACATTTATTTCGTTGAATTTTAATATTATTAAATACCGTTGACACATAAGAAGTAATATTTAGCACTTGTATGTTATCAATAATATAAAGAACTTTTATTTTGTTTGATTACAAATAAAGGTTATAAAAAGCTTTACTTTAAAGTCAAATAAAAAAGGTGACTTATTAAGAGTACTTTTATTAAAAATATATAAACAATGTTTTACTAAATATATAACACTTCTATCATGTACACCTATACACCCATTTAATGGAAACAATAAATTATAGTAATTATTTCTATCATTTGTTATCATGCTTGCGGTAGAAGCAACACTCTAACGTTTATAATGCACAATTATTTATTTTTTAAACAAGTCAAATTTTATCGATATAAAAATTAATTAAAATCACTTCGAAAGTTAACAAATATTATTTCCATTTTTTTGAACGAGAGTAATACCTGTCTTTACATCCCTACGTAATCTTTAATTATAATCATAATTTGTCATTGTAGACATATTAATTAATTTTAAAATTAGACTAAAACATTAACGTACGTAAGTCAAAAACATATTAAATAATGAAAAACCTGGTGTCTTTTCAAATACATATATGAAATATACTTTATACACTATGTAGTAAACGTAAATGTAAGTAGTGAGCCGTATAATAAAATTGTCCGTTTCTATAATTGATGATTCATTTTTCTATTTTAATAATAGCTATGGAACTATGAAGCTAGATAAATAGATAGTTATAGAGCTAGATATAGAGCTAGAGCTAAAGCTTCAGCTAGAGTTCGAATTAGAGCTAGATAGCTATAAATATATAGATTCATAGCTATTGAGCTAGAGCTAAAGCTAGATAGCTTTAAAGTTACAGATAAATAGTATAGAGCTAGAGCTAGATAACCATAAAGCTAGAGCTAGCTAGCTATAGAACTAGAGCTAGCTAGATATACATAAAGTAAAAGCATGAGCTAGATAGCTATAGAGCTAAAGCTAGATAGCTATAAAGCTAGATATATATATAGCTATAAAGATATAGATAGATAGCTATAAAGCAAGAGATATTGTTGATAGTTATAAAGCTAGAGATAGATAGCTATAAAGCTAGAAATAGATAGCTATAAAGCTAGAGATAGATAGCTATAAAGCTAGAGATAAATATTTATAAAGCTAAAGATAGATAACTAAAGTTAGAGATATATAGCTATAAAGCTAGGGATAGATAACTATAAAGCTAGAGCTAGATAGCTATAAAGCTAAAGATAGATAGCTATAAAGCTAGAGATATATAGCTATTAAGCTAGAAATAGATAGCTATAAAGCTAGAGATAGAGCTATAAAGCTAGAGATAGATAGCTATAAAGCTAGAGATAGATAGCTATAAAGCTAGATATATATAGCTATAGAGCTAGAGCTAGATAGCTATAGAGCTAGATCTTGAGATAGAGCTAGAGTGCTCCAGTAGCTTGATAAACTATACACATTTAAGGATTTTAACAGGAAAACACAGAAAGATGGAACGATTTTGAATTTGTTCCAAATATATTCTGTACTATTGTATATACATGTATGTCATAAGTGATTAAATACATGATTGAGTATCTACAATGGATAATATACAATTGTATATAATATTCATAGTAAATAAGAAAGCTAAAAAAAAATTTTACCAATATTATACGTTTATAAATAATGTATTTATATTTATAAAACATATAAGTAGTATAGGAAGAGTGGATTCGAACTCACTTATAAATTGATTTATGCGTCATGGCTAAAAATAGATCATGATAACCCCCCCCCCTTTTTTTGGATAAATAGAGACGACTTCACTATTTAAATTCATTCTGCTTCAAGCTCTTGACACGAATGGTCGTATTTGTGCGCTCTGCACTCATTACTTACCACTACTTTATTTACTGCTACTTTGCTAATACTTTATTTACTACTACTTAAATTGGTGATACTACTTAGTGACTTATTATTTTATTTTATCATGAATTTATTAGTCAGAAATATGCATTAACTTGTTTTATTATTTTTAAATTTTATTCAACCAACAATATGTCTAAAAAAATTAATAATAATATTTTTAAATAAATATTTCAATTTTTTTAAATAAAATTCTAAAATAAATTATTTATAAAATTTGAATTTTGGACATTTTCAGCCAATCAGAACCGAGAATGACTTTTTGGGCTATTATGGCTTCCTATTGGCCGATTTGAACAAAATCAAGTTTGTTTCCCACTAATTCAAGGTCACTGAGTTCGATTTTTCTACTTATAAGGTGATCAGCCAATCAGAATCGAGTATTTG
>JAUZND010006715.1:0-10647 GCA_034780555.1 Coelogynopora nodosa
TTTGGTGTCGCTTCTTGGGAGCCATCAACACCTGTTCTGGATTGCGTGGTTGCTTGGGTGCCTGTGGCTGGAGACTTTTCTCTCTCTCTCTCTCACTCTCTCTCTCTCGCAAATTACAAATAAATGCATTATTTAAAATAATAGGCCAGGGTGTAGGGGGGGCATTAAAAAATTCTGCGCTAAATTCTGAACATGCACTCGCAACAGAATCTTTTCAAGTAAAGTGACCCATACTTTTGATACATATGTTTTGAAACATTTCATTTAGTTATACTTCGTTGTTCGTTATTTGTTATATCGCTGTACTATAAATGTCTTAAACTTGTTGTCTGATATTGTGCCAATAAAATGATTATCTTAATTTAATGGTTAACTCTCATATGATACCCGATTAATTTATGTGCGCTCTAGTTAGCAAGGTCTTAAAATTTATGAAAAAGTAAATTAATAAATTATCAAATTTTTGATTCCATTTTTCTTCAGAGATATTTCTCCAGAGATGTTTTTTAAATCAAATAGTTTAGCTCAATCACGTCTCACCAGACTTCAATGCAATTGCTATGTTTATATATTTAGATACACAAAAGTTATCTTATTAAAAGTTGTCAGCTTATTCTTTCTGTTACTTGCGCACTTTGTGGGGGATTCCCTCGAAAGTAAACAGTTTTAAAATCAACAATCGATTAAGTATCCACAACGTCAACAAACCGTGGTCGGACAACTTTAATCACTCAAATCGATACCATTTTTCTGCCGTGTGTATTCCGAATGTTGTCTGTTTGGTTCAGCCGTCTATCTCCCCCTCTGTCTAACATGCCAAAACAACCTTATTTTTATTGGTACAAATGTTTAAAATAAAATAAATAAAAGTAAAAGATTGTTTAGATTTAATAGTGAATCAATTTGCAATATTTTTGGTTGTATTTATACGTCATTTAGTCGTGTGCAAATAAAGTTTTATTATTTATTATTAAATAGACCTTAGATGAAATAGGGGAAATATTTAAATTATACAGGTTCCTATATATTATGTTATATGAGTTTGTGGTATTATGATATATTATGGTCTGTCCTTTGTTATACTTTTGTACAGGCTGTATTTTAAATGATTGATTCTACTTTGATCGTACAACATTTATCAGTTGTACCCTTCTGGAGTTCGATTCTGAAAGTTGTTTTTCCTTACATCATCTTGCTATTAATGCAAGGTTGTTGCTATAGTTACCAGCCGCTTTGATAATTTATTGTTCTTTCGTATTTTTTATTTGTTTTGTTTTGTGGTGGTGTTATAGAATCTAATCTAATATAATCTCATCTAATGTAATGAAAGCTGATCATTTACTATTTGTATGTATACATATATATTGTTCAATGGATGTTTTGTGTTCCGCAACCCATTTGAAATAGTCAACGTTATAACTGACTGTTTTGTAAAATAATTATTGTCAGCAATTAATAATGCAATGTAATAGTATGCATTACGATTATGTCGTAATGTCGTAATTATGTTAGGGTAATGACTGAACTTTTCAATTTAAATCTAGTCTTTTGATTTGTTAGAAGGGGTATATATAGAACGTGTTACATAGTATTGTATGAATTATTTCAATTAATTGTACCGAGTAATGATCTAAAGATTATTGGAGAGAGAGAGAGGGAGAGAGAGAAACCAATCAGTGGGCTTCGACCATGTTACAAGAAGATAATGCAAAAGATGAACAGGACGTCCTGGCCAAAAGCCATTGTGAAGTGGACGGACAACTGACGACCGAAAGAAATGATGTGATATCGTGAAGACACCACTGCGTCGGACAGAAAGATGATGATTAACTCGGATTAACAATTGTTAAAGTAATCGATAAGTAATAATCTATGTTTATTCAATAGACTTATTATTTAAAATATAAATGGAACCTTGTTGACTAACCAAATGTATTATGTCGTCATTTCAGTTTGGAGTTTTATCTCAATTGACAGTGTGACACGTCCAATTATTTACTTTTTTCTACTTTCAATTGTTGCCTCTAAGTATTCCCGAGAATCGTCAGATTGAAACTATATATATATATGTGACGGAATCTCTCCATGCGTACATAATAAATAGCGTAGTTATGCGTAGATAAACACATTATCGTCTAGTCTGTTCAATAATAATAATCAACAGTACAACTTTCTCGTGAGCAGTATAATCGTAATGTAAGGTACTCTGAGTCTTAGGCTGTGTGTAGTGTGTAACCATCGAGTTCCATTTTACTCTGCGTGGCACGAAAAAGTAGTGTACAAGGGGCCTTCTGTTTGCCACGTCTAATTGTTATGTTATGTAGGTAATTTCAGACCTTTCTTATCTACGGCTAATACGTATAATCATAGACTTTAAATACAGTCACTAGACGGAACACTAAGCGTTAAAATTGAAATTTCAACAACTTAGGCCTCAGAGGAGAGTTAAGAAGGGGGTATAGTGAATACTGAAAAGGTTAGCTTTTTAAAAATATTATTGCATAAGAAAGAGCATTTTATTATCTTTTCAAAAATGTATAACATTTAATCAACAATATTTCATCAGTTTTTTAAAACAAAGAAATTAATGTTAAACATTTTTTAATATATTTTAAGTGGAACATTTCTTAAATAAAATTTTCTTTCCCTTCTAGAATCTTATTGGTTAGCTTACTACATTCTGATTGGATCAGCGTCATACAGCGCCTGATAGTGTCATTTCACTTTTCACTAACGCATAGCATATTACACTGCAGTGCCACGTCTAGTTATAATCAATGTAATTAATATTTCGTCTTCTTCACCATTCCCCACCCCCCCCCCCCCCTCCTCGTGCACAGATGGGGTGAACATGAGCTCGACTACATCCTCGTAGCCCAGTGTGACGTCAAGACAATGACCTTGAACCCCACCGAGGTGAGTGAGACTCACTACGTGTCGCGGGACCGATTTGCGGGCTTCGCGGCCGAGTGTGTCCAGCGGGGGGTGCCCTTGACCCCCTGGTTCCGGCTGATGATGGACTCGGGGATGTTGGAGCGGATGTGGGCCAACCTGGGCCACTTGGATGCCATCAGGGACA
Organism: Coelogynopora nodosa; assembly: GCA_034780555.1. NCBI lineage: Eukaryota > Metazoa > Platyhelminthes > Proseriata > Coelogynoporidae > Coelogynopora > Coelogynopora nodosa. The sequence goes on from JAUZND010006715.1 coordinate 3,080, forward strand.
CCGGAATTCAGGATTTCATCCAACAAGCCTGATTGGAAATGTGTTTGTATGGCTGTCGTTGTTGTTGTTGTTGATATTTATGTAGTGATTAAACATTCATTTCTTTTCCGACTTATTTGTATGTGTTGATATGACTCACTATTGATTGACACTTCAGTCTTACGTGATATTTGTCGATGTGTTGATATGACTCACTATTGATTGACACTTCAGTCTTACGTGATATTTGTCGATGTAACGATATATTAATCCGGTTCGGCTACAGGTACATGTATACATACAATTCGGTCATTGGAACAAAAAGGGTACACTTTAATTTTATCTAATTATTAGTCTTCCCCTGTTATAACATGGAAGTCGCATTTGAGAACTTCTTCTAGATTCAGCTTCTACTGAATTCTTGATGCACTTCGTTCTGTAGAGCGCTTCTCACATCTTCTCATTTGAAGCGCTACAAAAGCATATCAATTTATCTTTCTAATATACATCTAATAGACATGTATCTTAGTAGATCTTAAGTAGTAGTAGTACTTAATTAAGATACTAATTAGGATATCTCATATTGTCCATTCATGGAGTCTATTGTCACATACCTATTGTCATATAATGTCATATACGTACGGCACCATTACACTTATCTTATTATGTGAATATTATTCTGTAAAGATAACTTACTTTCCCGGGTACAAAATAACCACTTACAAAGCTGCAATTTTCACATTGATAATAATAATCTTTTTGTAACTTTGATTTCTATTTGAAGCCTCCTTGTGTATTTTTTCAAGTTATCATTTTTGGTTGATAATTCCAAACGTAAATAAATATAAACATTTTTGTATGACTGATTTTTTATTAAATAATTTTGATATCGTACACAACAAGTTTTTTCTTTTCTATAGTTGTTTATTAATATAAATGTATAAACAAAGGCCTATCTATATAAATATATATATATGTAAGGTTTTTTATAGGGATTTTACAGTGTTTGGTGATGGTGGTGGGTATTTCAGAACGAGTCATTAAGGCGGTTTCGATTGGTCCAATTAATAATGATGTCCTGACGTCATGGCGCGACCTTGAATTGTATTTGGCTTGCCTGTAAATAGATAAAGTAATTGTGACACACAATTATAAAAACGTTACTCATAAGACTTGATACAATCATAAATTCGGTATTATTCAGAGCGTACTCACTACTTTTAACTATTTACTGTTTGATTGGGGGTTGTCATAGTAATTAACATAAATATACATCTCTAAATTAAATCATTACCAGACACTTATTTATCCCGATGTGGGTTGAATTGCCCACCAGTATTTTACCTATACATAATTAATGATTAAGTACAAAATAAGTTAGTAATAGCTAAACAGCTATAATAAGCGATACTCTTGTCGGACAAACATAATAATATCGGATAATTCTATATTTTGCAGTCGCAATTCTGTATATATGATATAAAAATGCTGAAATGATAAGTAATGCCATTCAAAGCATGTCATTTCAGTATTTTGTAGTATCTGTCAGGCAGATAGAGCGCAGCCCTTCCAATAAAAAATCGCGGCGTCGGCATTGCTAAAAACAGAGAAATATAGATTCCCCAGACTGGATTTTTGTTTAATTTAAAGATATAACTAATAAGTGACCTACAAAAAATGTCGACTTAAAATATTGTAAATTATTCAAATAAATGTTTTGTTACGCGTAGCAAGTTCCTTGATCATCAAAAATGAGTATTTATTGTACTTTTGTTTAAATTGAATTTCTCCTGCTCAGCGGGCAATAATATTAGAACACGTTTTGGTTACGCATTGAAGGTGTCTGAATAGCAGTTAACTCGTATTTGCTCACTCTTCAGTTAATTGATCCCCTAAAATTAGCGCACCCTAATTTTTATTAATTTTTTTAAATTAAAAAAAGAAGTTTTAGTTGACTTTAATCACCTATAAAGTGATCTAAATAGAACTAAGAAATATAATGATAGTTAAATTTTATGATGTAGTTTTATTTTGTTATTATTATTTTGTTATTATGTTACGGGTTGGTTTGAAGTGTATTTGTCTTATAATTAATCTGATCCTTTCAATTTATCTAAATTGAGTTGTCGACGTGCAACTTTTTGGCGAGAAAATGTCCGGAATCCATACAGAACCCTCGCAAGAGAATGACTCACACTTTACAATTGGCTTATCGTTGTACCAATACTTGAAGCCTCGCAAGAGAATGACTCACTCTTCACAATTGGTTTATCGTTGTACCAATACTTGAACCCTCGCAAGAGAATGACTCACACTTTACAATTGGCTTATCGTTGTACCAATACTTGAACCCTCGCAAGAGAATGACTCACACTTTACAATTGGTTTATCGTTGTACCAATACTTGAACCCTCGCAAGAGAATGACTCACTTTACAATTGGTTTATCGTTGTACCAATACTTGAAGCCTCGCAAGAGAATGACTCACTTTACAATTGGTTTATCGTTGTACCAATACTTGAACCCTCGCAAGAGAGTGACTCACACTTTACAATTGGCTTATCGTTGTACCAATACTTGAAGCCTCGACGGGCACTGAGAGCCGTGGCCGCTGGTCTTGGTGTCGGTCGTGAAGGGGGGTGGACTTTGAGCCTGCAGGACTCCCAGTAGGGTCGTTGAGGATCGTAGGGGGGCATGGAGGCGGACAGTTGCGGATAGCCGTACGGGGGGAACTGATGACAATCCTTCTTCTTTACAGTTCCTGACAAAAGTTGAAAGTAGAAATGAGGACGGGGTATATATAGTATTCTTTCTGATAAATGGATGTTTTTTGCAGTGATTGAAAATGTTTTGAATTAGTGAAAAAGAAGGCGCTATACTTTCATGAACATTTTTAAAAGGTATGGCCCAATGTTTAACTGTTTGCGGAGTCAAAATATATAACAGTGGTAAAGTGAACCTTCCCAGATTTTTAGTATTTTATTATTTATTATAAATCTAACCAAGATTTCTTATGGAAACCTGGTAATAATTTTATTATGAAATGTTGTAAACAGCCAAAATATAATTTTATTACGTCATAATCTAAATTGTTATATAATTACATTTGAATATACTTTTAATGAAAAATATTCTCACTAATGATAATGACTTAGATTACTACGTATTATAATTTAATATGTATAAAAGATATAATATGTAACATATGGTGTATTTTCAAGTCTTGGTTAGATCTAACAAAACTTGGATTCCTAACTTAGATCTGTGAATATGTGGAATTTTTGATAAAATATTGAATTTTATGGTAAAATCTACTTTCTTGAATTTAATGGTAAGTAAAATATTTCATTGATAGTAAAATAATAGATTTCTTGAATTTCCTGATAAGTAAAATGTTTCTTGAATTATCTTAGCAACATTTTGGTAACTATAATCCAAGATCCAAGATATCCAAGTTTAAATTCACCCGCCGGGTGGGTGTCAACAATTTCCGAGACGAATCCTTCCATTATAAACAACCAATGTGACGTCATAGCCTAGATGCAACTCACCCTCGACGAAGATGATATTGTTGCCCATGTTCCCGCGGCACTCAAGCAAATGTCTCCAGCCGCTGCCAACCCTCCCCTCCCGCTGTACAGGACGGTGCCCTGTCTGTGGTTGCGCCCAGCGAGCCGGGTACAGGTCCCGGAACGGATCAATAATGTCGCCCACCATCCGCTGGGCCAGGGGATCTGGTCCGTAGCTGTATTCATGGGAGACTGTTGTCGTGTTGGGCTGTGGAATTCTCGAGTTGTAGGTCTCGTGACCATCGGGGGGGAAGCCCCAGCTTGTTTCCGGAATGCAGTTGTTGCGAGGGTTGTTATAGTCAACTCGACGCCTGTTCTGAAACAGAATTTTAGTCTAAATATATCAAATTTAGTAAACTTGCAATATGAAAATTGAGATATTTATTTTTCCATACAAAGTTAGCTATTCTCTATTTTACACAGGAATTATATATGGATAATTTAAATGTTTAAAATAAGAGGGATTTTCATGAAGTAAATTATAAATGTACAGAACATAAATTGTCATCTTAGCATCTCTATCTTACATATTATGCATTCATACGTAGGACATTTTTTTCAGGAAAATGGGAAAAAACTATATTTCGATGAAAAACTGTAAAACTTTGTGAATTATTAATCTAACGAGGAAATAATATAACTATGTTACCTTGTTTAATAAATACATAATATATATATAATTATTCATTATAATACAACGCAATAAATACTCGGATGCATAATATAGGATAGTAATGATGAAAGTCATTACACTTTATTGTTTTATGACTTTAAATTTTCTTTTATACAGATTAGTTATAGTTTTGGTGAATCTTTCATAGTCATAAATTTAAGGTAGACCTACTATTACACTTTCTGTTAAATATCTCATTACAAACTAAATTAAAAAATACATAAGACTGCAACATTCTGTGTTGTTCCTATTAATGTCGATCTATGTAGATTAGAATAGATTAGAGTAGATTAGAATTAGATTAGAATTAGATTAGAATTAGATTAGAATAGATTAGAATAAGCCAACAATTTAACCTAGTAGGTACATAGGTACTATATGAGCACGATCATTGGAATTGTTATAAATATAATTTGAATACCTGATGGATACACCTAGGTCCGTTTGATTCAAAAGTATCGAAGGAAGTATATGTTCTCGTACTGTCTGGCATAATTGGAGTAAAAATTCTTGATGCCGCCGACATTTGATTCTTTGTCCTGAAAAAGAATTTATGAATGTTATAAATTATATATATATATATATTTAATTTCATCCAGAATAGGCCTAATGCACAAACTTTTATCTATGGTAGGCCATTTGTTGACGATGGGAAGATATTAAAAACTAGTCATGAAATCTGGTTGAACTTTAAATTTTAAATTTCGTATTCAGTAAATTTATACTAAATTCAAAACAAATTAAAACAAAATTTTTGTCAGTTGTAATTTTTAAATTCACAATATTACTTTGATTTTTTGAAATAATATATCAAATTATTTATAGTTATAGAAAGGGCAATCGAACAAATCCTCATAAATCGGACAAGAGGGGGCTGTGCTTCAGGGAAGAGGGTGCGTGGCGGTGATGATCAGGGTGTACAATATGTGTGAAAAAGCATATTCTTTTTTAATCAGCTTTAACAAAAAAAGTAATTCACTGATTTATTTAAATATTAAACACATTAGACAGTTTTAAACATTTGCGATAATTTTATAAAAAAAATAAATCACATAATTTATCGATTTTTAATAAAAATATTATATATATATATTTGATCTCATATAAAACGAATTGAATAATATATACAATACATTAAAGTGGATTTGTTAATAGTCCTACCTTGTCATAATATTGCTGGATGGCCTATAACCCGGTCGAGAAGTCACTGACAAGGAAATGGTGTCAGGGGTTGAACACCCCAGCTCGTGCCGGTTATTCGTCATATTTTAACTATCAGGATAACTTTACACTAACAAAATATAAAATAGTTGTAGTCTAGTATACATATATATATATCAAATATACACAACTTATTGTCGACAACTATACTGTAAGCTATTGAGCAGAGATCTGTAATTGATGATGATGATGGTGAACAAGGTCATACTTTATATGTAGGCTATATAGCTATACAATGCACTGTTCAGTTGTGAAGAGTTATAGTGACTATTGAATGTTAATTAGTGATTAATATATTTACTGGAGTCTGGTATTGGCTACTGTATATTGTCTATTTGCGTCGGCATAATACTCTGTGGGGTGAAAGTAGCCGTACATTCCCTAGGCTCAACAATACAAGTACCTATATATATATTATGATCACAGTAAACTTATAAATATAAAGCCTTTAATTGCAGGTGTTTGTTTAGTGAGTACATATATGAATTGAGTACTCCTAGTGATTGGCCAACGAAACAAATGGGATTCGTTAAATACGGAGGCATAAAAAACAAACGATTTCATAAATAATTTGTTAATTCTATGCACCTAATTTATTATTATGAAATTAGCATATTTTTTGAAATTTTACAAAATGCTTTTAAATTTAATTTCAAATTTAAAGAGATAAGTTTTTCTTACAATGATTAAAAAAAGATATTACAAAGCGAGTGTTTGTCAGGAAAACAAATCAAAGTGTAAATTTGTTAAAAAAATATGCAATCGATAAAAATAATAGAACTGATTGAACTGTACAATCAGTCACTATTGATTAGACAAACCCACACTATGTTAATTAAGTACTTCCAGTTAAATATTTAATAGTTAAGCATAAAATAGTTTTCTTTTAAATAAATAGATGCTAAAGTCCATTATTAATTGTTTTATATTTGATTGAATTAAACTGTTCCAGTAGAGCATGGTATTCTCTCTATTTTCTAAACCATACTATGTTTATATTTTGTGTTTTTAATACGTACATTATACTAGTGCATTTGCGAGGTATGCCTTATTAAACCGTGCGCCTATATATATATATATATATCGATTCTTTATAATTATTTTAATGTTTATATGTTCATTGTAATAATCAATTATGTAGACAATATTGCAATTAAAAGTTTGCATATCAATTTTTTTGTTTATTATCATAGTGAAGTTACGTAATTAATTTTTAAAATTTATTATAACATTTTCCGAATGAGAGGTAATTATATTCCAGATAGACCTGAGTATTCCTATAGGAAGTACTTTCATGCATTTTAAATTGGACTAAATTATTAAGTAAACGAAACAGCCTAGATAGTCTATAGGCGCATGATATTAAGTACTGATGTCAGATTATTTTCTTTATATATTTATTATCTTCCTTTTTACGTAAATATTTAAGTATTACTATAAAACAGTTACATAATGGTCACATGAATTCGTTTATATAATGTTAAACTGAATTATTTATATAATAATGCCAATGGTTAAGGAACTATGTATGAAGCACGTGTAGATAGAGAATAGTACTATTATGTAACTTCATCAATATTTAACGCATTTCATATTTCTACAAGATAATTCACAACAAATAAATACACAACATAACAAATACACACACCTACGCAACGCATTGTATATATTTTATACACAAGTGTATAATTTCATAACAATTTATGAAAATTACCAAGTATAAAAACACAAGAAATTTATATTCTTGAAATTTCTCTGAAATTTAAATATTTTGATATAAATAAGCCGATTTAAAGAAAATGAAAATTTACCGAAATAAATGAAAATAATTAGTTGTATTCATAAAAAAATCGTTTATTAAAGTGGTAGACATTTATAATCAAAGAAGTCATGCAACTATTTATAGACAAAATAAGAAAGAGACTGGAATGTAGTTAGTATTGAATAATTGAAAAGTTTGGAATAATATTAAATAAATAATAACAACTTTAAAAGCACGGTCCATAGAGAGAAAACAGAATATTCTATTCCGGTTCCACCACCGTTGTCTAGAAGCACTTGCGGTGGACGATTCCGGGGCCTGACTCGTCGTACTCCTGCTTGGAGATCCACATCTGCTGGAAGGT
>JAUZND010006717.1:0-10646 GCA_034780555.1 Coelogynopora nodosa
ATCTGTGACGTCTCCCTTGTTTTCAGGTGGTAAAATAACTATATCAATATCATCTTCGTAATCACTTGCAATAACCAGCTTTGCAGCCTCTTCAACTGTATAAAATTTGTTTGGCATCTAAAATATAATAATCGACATATATATGTAGTAGCATTTATAAAAAGTAGCATTTTCTTATATAAATCAAAATTTCCATAATAAAAATATTTTTTAAAACAAGTTATGTATTATATATATAAACGTACATGCCATGCTTATAGTTAATGTATGCTAACAATGAATTAGATAGTAGCATAATATGTAGCAATACTAAATACCTAAATGAAGTTCATAGAACACAGTCTCTCCCGTGGTCTAGCGGTTAGGAGTTTAGGCTCTCACCATGACGGCCTGGGTTTGACTCCCACCAAAAAATAGTTTTAAAATGATAACTGTTATGATTATTATTTTTTATCAGAGAATATTTTTTGGTATCATAATTTTTCTTGAAGAAATAAACATAAGTTTTTGAGAAAGTGTGCTAAAATTTTTGTTGATTCTAATTTAGTATTAATTACAGGAAAAGCACTATAATTGAACTATTTGTTTATTATTAATGCAAAATTCTTACATTATAACCGTTAGAGGCATAAAATCTATTCGTTAGACCATATATTAATGAAAGTCGTTTTATATATGAAACATGATTAAAAAATCTACTTTCGTAGTGAGAAGTGTCCAATGTTCCACTTGTGGAACAACAATTTTGTATACATTATACAGAGTACATGGATAAATTAAATGTTGTGACCATTAGTGTTTATTGTGGTTAGTAGTACATACACATATCATAATAAGTAGTTTTACTTACAAGGCCTCCAACTGCGATTGTGACTGCGATTACGTGTTGCAACAATAATTTCGTAAAAAACGTGTTTTTTGAAACTGGCGCGCACTTAATGTAACTGTATATTTAAAACAATTTTTAAAAAAATAATAAAAAAATAATCATGTTACTACATTGTAATACTTAATTCAAATATATACTTAAATACTATAATAGTTTTTAGAATTTTAAAACATGTGCTACTTGTGGAACATTGGGCGTTAAAGGGTTAAACAAATAATTATTAAGATTTTGGAAATATTTGTGATACAATAAACTATAAAATTTTCAAAATGATGAACGACACACTGATAAAATAAAAATACACATTTAAGTATTCAGAAAAAAACTTTCATAATATTATTAATAGATAATATTAATAGATAATATTAATGAATTAATTAATAGTTATTAATAATTAATTAATTAATAAATAATTTAAAAAATTAATAAATAAAATTATTAGATAATAATATTTTACGCAAAATGCCAAAATGTTTTCTCATATCACAAAATAAATTACATAGTATACACAATAAATTATGTTAATTCTTATGAAAATAATATTTTATTTGATGAAAATCCTACCTCCTGGCTTATTATTTTAGGGCATATATTATTGTTGCAAATTACGAAATCCAATAACAATCGCAAAAATTTGCAAATCCGCGTAACTTTCGCATCCTTAGGTAACAAAAATTAAGCACAATTTAAGTACAATGTAAATAGGTATAGAGAGCATCATACTTTTATTTAGTTTTTCCACACATTTGTGCATGTACTAAGTTTTTATATAAACGATATATAACAAACGTCATCTAGGATCGTATAATCGTCATAATGACCAGTTATAATAATAAGTTTTATAACGTTTTGCTAATTTATCACAATAATAATATATTACTAAACAGTTAAAAATGGTTAAGTCTATTAAAATAATAGGCTTATGGTATATGCCAGGAGTGATTGTAAAGTAATAAAATGAAAAATGTTTTATAAAAATGTTTGTTTTTATATTGTTTATGTATTGTGGATATATCAGTTATTATATTTATCTAATAATAAATAAACATTACATGTTAATATTAAATACTTTCCGTATGTTTGTAAATCATTTGTATTTGAATATTGTAAACATTAAAAATGAAATATATTTATATTATTACTATGATAATTTGTACTTATCATTTAACGATCCATGAGAAAATATAATATTCTCGCACAACACTTTTATAATGTTTGAGGTTTTTCATTTTTTATTTGAAAAAATATTTATTTATTTATATATACTATATAGTATTAATAGATATATATTAAAATTAATTTTATATAAAAAATATATATTTATTTTCAAAAGTCTGCTGGCATTTCTGTAGCCTCATGGCAGTTATTCACTACAAAACCGCCTGGCGGTTCTCTTGTCTTAAGTCGGTTGGCTACTGCAGAACTGCCTGGCGGTTCTCTAGACACAACATTAAATATTAATAATAATATAGTTGATGGATTAAGAAACTGCACTCCATCTGACATTTTGTAAACTGGCTGGATGGAGTAAGAATAAAATTATTACTGGATGGATCAAGAATAATCTTACCATTTAATTAAAACATGTACCAGAAGCAATATATTATGTACTTACATTCAATGCAATTACATTTATGAAGTTAAATTCAATGTCAATGAAATGATGCTAAAATAAAAAACAACAATAATCATATAAGGATAATTCATTTAGCAAAATATTTAATGGAACTAAATGAATGATCATGATAATAGCAATATATACATTAATATATTTTCATAAAGTTGTAGTATGAGTTAATTGAAATTAAAAATGTAAATTTAATACATTTACATATATGTAAATTTATTCTTTAAACATAATATTTCACAAAACCATAAATTTAGTCATTCTTTCTCAATCTGTCTGGGTGGATTAGGAATCACAATATAAATAAAAATGCAAATTTAAAAAAGATTTTTTTCATAATTTTTATTATTTTGATGCATAATATGTATATAAAAATTTTAACAATTGTCTATTTTATCAAATATAGCTAGCCTATTAGATTTAAAAAAATAACATTTGATGTAATATGATTCAAGAATCATGATAATAACTATATATATTATTTTAGCATAATATTGTTGAATAATGGCAGAGTAAAAATGAAAATAATATATCAAGTAATGTTCTAACAAGAAAGTCTTAATGATTCTACTGAGAACAGTGGCATCTCAAAAAGTTGATTCTGTTGTTTTGTTGTTCCACCATTGCCTCTGAAGGTGACATCATTCCTTGTGTAGCAAATATTTGTATAAAATAATTTTCACACACTTTTATCAAACAGTATAATTCATTTATGTTTTTTTTTCAACTTATATTTGTGATCCATCCAGATGGATTGGGAATTGTTATCTATGGAATTATATAGAATCAAAAGATATTGAGATAATTCTATATTATCCATATATTTTATTCCTTATAATAATTATTTTAAATAGTTAAATTATATATTTTTATATTAGTATTCATGTTTATTATTGTACCTATATAATTTGTGATCCATATGCAGATGGATTGGAGATTAATAACAATAGAATTATAGAAAGGCAAATTATTCTTTCTATGAAAATTTCTTATAACTTATATATAAAATAATATTTATATCAAATGGTTTAATATTTATGATTATTATTATTGAATATATATTCATGATCTGTCCAGATGGATTAACCCAAAGAATATATATTCTCACTTTATATTTTTTGGATTAAAGATTGATATTGAATAAATTAAATAGTGTGACTATTTAGTATTTAATTTCATTGGACAGTTCACAAACTGGCCTGATGGATTAGGAATCCATGTTCCATTTGGCTTGTTCACTAACCCACCAAATTCGCACTCCATCAGTGGCATACATAATACTATACTTTATATAGGTATTGCTTTATGTATATGTAGCAAAATAATCATTAAACAATGGTTTTTTGTAAAATATAGCAACTACTAAAAATTATTAAATATATTTAGAATGTATTAAAATTATATTTTATAGATATAGTCAGTTTTAAAGACATATGTAAATACATCTACATTTCAATATGCATCATAATTTAATCAAATATAATATTTATTGTAAATATGGTTATTTTATATTTAAAGCAGAATAGAATATATATGTAACACTTTAACTCATGATTAAAAATGTAAATATTTTATTTTATGTTCAATGTAAAAATATATGAAATAATTTTCCTTACCTTGAGTAAACAGGACTATTATTTAATTATTTAGTGCTCTAGAAATAATGGTATAGATAACACAGATAACATTAATAAGGAAGTAGTGCAATAGGAATGTATTCAAATGTGGGGGCTCAAATTTTTGCATTATGAAAGTTAAGTAAATTTTAAATTCTTTAGTATATGAAGCTACAACAATACACAATATATAACTACACGGTGGGAGTATATACATAATCAAATTAAAATATGCAATATGAATATTTGGACCAAATATACACTTCAATGTATGTAGATGAATGTAACTACATAACTGTTTAAAACACAATTATAATCAGTATGTAGGTACCAATTAAATTAATTAATTCAGTTAGTTAAATGAATGATTTGTCCTAAGGCATGGATTGAATAAACTGTTCAATTATTAAATCAATATCTAAAGAATCAAGTAATTCTTTATGAACTGTTGTAGTCATGCAGTGCAGTGGTTCAGTCACTTCTGCCCAATTAAATGGCAAAGTCAAGATGTTATCCTGATAAGTGTACTGAAACATCTTTCACTTTATGCATTTGATGCTAGTAAAATAAGCAACAGTTTTATTAGGTAAGCACATTCAGCACATATATGTAATTTAGCTTTGCTCATGTTTTAAATTTTTTTAATTATAAACTTTAATGAATCAAAAACAATGTCATTGATTTTCAAATGCAAGAATTTCAAACACCTTCAATTGCATCAGGATTAAATATCCCATAGAATTGACAAACAGATTCAATACATTTCTGGTTGTCATCACTCATAAACACATCATTTTTTGAGGGAAACAATTCTTTTGTAGCCTAGTTGATCAAATCTAATATGGATGGCTTCAATTATATTATCAAGACAGATGTAATAAATGACTTGATAGTATATCTTCACATCTGAATGAAACAAAGTTCCCCATCTCCAACTTCAAATCATTTTGGCTGCCTCTTAAGAGGTAAAACTGCATCAGATTCATCAAGGGCATTCTTCTGAAGTGTGAAGCTTTTCCTAGAAAAGATTAAAATTTAAATTATAATGTTGTCAAATTTTTTTGAGTGTGGAGACTTTGACAAGCTATTTCCTGCCCCTCAGATGCACTCATTCTAGTTGTCTGTAAGGCTCTGCTTAGATTATCAGTATGGCCAAATGTCAATATTCTGAGATGGAAACAGAAAAAAAGTTAAAGGTCTCAATTAAATTACCTTTTCTTTAAATATATATTGAAGTCTATGTTTCATAATAATTGATTTGCATGAAATATACATATAGTATAGTTGAATTAGGCCAAATTTTGGATGAACCCAGAATTAATTAGAGCAAAGCTGAAAATTGGTACATTCTCAGTAAACCTCCCTGAATAAAATATCCAAAATCCATAACAATTTGCTTTTGGAAAAAAAGTTCTACTGTCCTAAACACTTGTGTTTGGAAGCTTAGAAATATAAACAATTTACACTATATGTTACATTGTTTTTTATGTCACTTAAATAATATAATTAATTGTAAATTTGTAATAGTTATTTATATTTTGAGATGAATGCAAAAGAGGCGTTTATTTGCATGAGTTGTGTAGAGAATTATATTTTTTCTAGTAGGTATGTTTAATTATAATCTTGTCATATGTTTTGTCATTAATAAAATATTAAACATTCTGAGCCTCTTCCATCATCCAATGAAATGTTCTTAAAAAAGTATTTTTGCAATATCTGTCACACACATGAACATATATATTGAGGTTTGCCTCAATATAAAATTATATAGTCTTCATTTTATTTCAAATTGCTTGAATATCTTATAAATGTTTATTTTATATACATTTAAATGTGAATTATTTTCTACTGTATATATAACATTTTAATAATACACATAATAAGTAAGCATTAAGTGCAGAGCCTGTACAAACAGCAGACAGACAGAGCACTAAGGGTTTTGAGCTATTCAGCTCACATCAGGTACCCTGGTCTCCCTACTGATGATTGGATTGCAAGTAGTACTTATTAAACCCCCAAACAAATCGTCAAAAAAAGTAATTTGAATAGTATAATGTCAGAGGTAGTAATTCGGGGATATCCACCAACAAAAACCACATGATGTCAATAATAATAAGTAAGCACTAAGCGCAGAGCCTGTACAAACAGAGAAACAGAGCACTACCGGTTTCGAGCTTTTCAGCTCTCATCAGGTACCCTAGTCTCTTTACTGATGACTGGATTGCAAGTAGTATTGTATTGAAACTCCAAACAAATTGTAAAAAAGCAATTTGAATAAGTATAACATCAGATTTTTAATGCAAATTTTTATACTTAAAGAGTTCTAATGGAAATTGCCTAAGTTACATTTATATTCTATAGTGATAATATTATACATTAATAATATTTTGTACATATGTGTTTTTGTTTTACATTTTAAAGATAACATTATAGCAAATTATCTTGTACTATTATTTATTTTTGTATTAAGACTGTCACAACACTGCCACTTATTATACATTTTTCATTCTTTTGTTTCAAATGGTAATTATAAAATCATTTGTAATGATTGTCTATTTCAGATTTGTTTGGCAATTAATTAATTTGCTTTTTATGTGATTGGGTATTTACTCAATATTTGCAGATACCATTTATATTTATGTATAATGTCATTGTCTGTTTGACTCATAGCATATAATCATAATGTTATGCACCATATATCTTATCGTCCTGCTAATTGGCAGACACTAACATGATGAGTTTTGTTATATCATAGATCAAACATTGGTGAAGATAGCCCGGGTAACTTGATATTAGTCAAATGATGAATGCCCACCTGTTTATTAACAGTTCTCTAGCACCATTCTTCTCCGTTAGGAAATTCTAACAACGTTTAAAAATGTTAACTATTGTGGCTGGAGAATGATGATCATACTGACTTCAAGTGGTGCCCTAGTGTCACCATGATCCATTATTGAAAATCACTACTCTGCTCGGCTAATTGATATACTTGTTGATTTTATTTTTATAGAAAGTGTTTCCTTTCAATTAATTTATTGAAAAGAATTATTATAAGTTTTTCTAAAACCATCTTACTTTATCAAATAAAACAGTACTCTAAAGCCAAATGAGGTCTCATCAACTATGCTAGATTTGACTGTTTAACATTAAAACTTGCTGTTTGTTTGAACACATTTTTCATAATACAATCCTGTATTTCTATGGTCAGCTGAACAAAAACATTTTTCCTGGGATACAGCAGTCTACAGCAGACAGCTGATAAACAAGGCAGATGTCGGGGGCATGGCAACACATCCCCCGAATGGGTCGTCAGGTGGCGCGTATTTTTCCGATGAAGCAGAGAAAGCAACTCCGACTTGCTCTAGTTAGGGAAGGCTGTGCCAACCGCCCATTTTACACTATTCACGTGAGTCGTTGAGTGATGTTTACATCGATTTTTAGCAAAATACGTTTTTACATTTATCAAATTTTCTAATATTTAAATAATGCTGTTTATCGTTTCTTTATTACTGAATAATAGTTATTTATTTTATAATTTTTTCTGAACTTTCATTTATATTGCTTATGTGTTATTTGTTATTTCAAATTTATTTTTTATCGACCTATATTTTACCAATTAATTATTAAATTTTATGTTAATAATTAATTCAATTTTATAAATATTTAAACTTTTTATATAAATAAAAATAATATCTTAATATTAAAAAAGTTTTGTCCGCACTTATATTCCTTTCTATATAGAACTAGACACGCAATGGAAATAGCAACTAATATTTTGAAATATTCGATTCAACATATTATATAAGTTTGTATATTTATGTCATCCGTATTTTATATAAATATAATATTATATAACATTTACGGATATTACATGTGTATTCTTTGATATTTATTTGTTGTAATTTTATGTAAAGTCTGTAAAAATAATTGAATTTTATGGAATGTAAAAACACGAAAAGTATTAATCATTACAATAATGAGAATACAAGGAGATTTTTAAGATTATCATTAATTACTATTGCAAAACTAGGGAGGTCTAAGTAGCATTATTATTATGAACCGTAAATAATTCTAAAACGCGTCTTAAGTAATACTTATTACAAGAATATATATAATATTATAGTTAACAAAATCAATGGTTCATTTCAAAGTATGTTTAGAAAATTAGTACGCTCCCCTCCCCTCTCCTGCTCAGGTCAAGTACAACATCACTGAGTGTAAACAACCGGGCCTGGAGCAGATAGGGTCGTGGGACCCTTTCCCCAACCAGCATGGCGAGCAGCTGCTGGGCATCAACATGGACCGACTCACCCATTGGCTCAGCAAAGGTGCCCACCCCACAGACACTGTGGCCGAGCTGCTGGGCATGGTGGGTATCCTGCCCGTGCACCCCCGGAGCTATCTGTCCGCTAATCGGTGTCGGACCAGGGGCTCCACGGGTTTGCCTGTCCCGGGCGAGGAGGTGAAAGAGGCCGAGGAGGGCGGAGAGGAGAGGAGTAAGGGGCTGCCGTGGCGGCTGGACCTGCGTTGAGTGCACGGAGGGGTTGGATGTGAATATAAAGAGTGTCTTCTGTCCAATTTGTGTTCTACATGCAAATTGATATTTATGGATAATATACTACATATAATTATAATGTGTTCTGTATATCAATATCCATCATTACTAACTTAAAATTATATTGTGATTTATTGTAGTACGTGACATCTATAGATTTTGTCTTTTTTATAGTAACGATGACATTCTATTAGTTTCTGTATTTACACAATTATTATTAACTGAAAAGTCCTGTTCACATGTGTTTGCTTTATGCTTGCACTGTTTCTTTGCTGAAATATTAATATTTACCGGCAAAATTGAATACCATTTGTAAATCGTTTCTTGATTCACTTTCCGTGTTCAGTATCATCATAGTATCATAATATTTTTGTCATGCATCAATTGTAAATATAACACATTGTTTGAATAAAGTCTATTATAATTTATGTATTTGCTTATCTTCGTTCATTTTTTGTTTCCTATTAATATTTATTTATATATTTATTAGCTGAGTGATTGTGTTGTATAAGGACCTGGAAGTATGGTACATTTGAGCTCAGAATAAAAATGATAAAAATAGTATTATATTATGTTCTAAGTTATTATAAAATTTATATATTTTGGATTTTTATAATTTTAAAAATATTTTAAGCCCTATAATTATGTACAATAGACCCACAATGTTAAAAATAAATTATTTATTAAATATAATTCGACAATTTCGATCTCAACCAGAAATCATTATCAAGAATAGATAATAAAGTTGCTTCTCTGATCAAGATCAAAACTGTAGATTTTATTTAATAAAATTCTTTAATATTGTGGGTTTCTTCTACTATTATTTTCACGGCGAATTGGTTGCTATTATTTCCTATAGTATACTTATCTTTGGTTACATATCGTTAGTAGAATGTCTAAAATGAAAACAATAGAACACCGCATGATCTGGGTATAAGTTTTCTTAAATTTTCAACATTTCGGTATTTATATTATGATTCTTATATAGTATATTACTTTAAGTAGTGTCAATATAAAATGGTACATTTTGATACCTATAATGTTCTAAATTTGACTTCTGACAGTTGCTTCTCGACGAAGCAGTGTTTTAACTAAAACATTTGTAATAATGAACGATTTTCATAATATGTTGTATAATATCTGATATTATTAGTAGGTGTATTAGAATGTGTAAATTATTGTTCGTTTTGTTTTGAATTTTTATTTGTGGCAATGTGCGGTAGTATTTTTCATATTCACTTTCACCAAATTTATATATTTTTTTGTCTAGTGCAAAATAAAATTTTCCTAATCCATAAAAATGATCGAAATATTTGACTGTTTAAACTTAATTTTGGGTTGTTTTTTCGCATTAGTCATGCATATTTGTTTTCAGGGAATATTTTAAGTTATTATAGTAGTCCCTGTTTGTTTTCTAATAATTGTTACTTTGTGCTTATATGTTAGCGTCTATTTCCGTATCGTAAGGCTTTCACGAAGCTTGATGAGCAATTCGTTGTTTCACATGATGGAATTGATTTGAAACAGGACATTGAAACCAATCCCGGCAGGTAAGATTAGTTCTAATGAAAATAGTGAAGGGTACCGAAGGAATATTGATTACGTTGTGGCGGGTGACTTGGACGTAGATAGGATCAGACAGATCATTTGTTATATATGACTTTCTAAACAGAGAGAGATGTCAAATATATTGATTGATCTTGACACGTTGGAGCTGGAAAAGTTTGAAGTAGATATCAGTGGATTAGCAGTCTAGAGTTGGGAGGAGTTAAAGGCCTGTGCCCACCAAGCGCGACGCGACGCGACACTCCGCAAAAAGTTAAAAAACGTACTTTTCAATGAACTAGCGCCCATCAAGCGCGACGCGGCAAAATGGAAGTTCAAATATTTCAACTTTTTTTGCGACGCCGCGCGACGAAATTAATAATTTTATATAAATAGGCGTGTTGATAGTTATTC
>JAUZND010006718.1:0-10646 GCA_034780555.1 Coelogynopora nodosa
ATTAGATTAGATTAGATTAGATTAGATTAGATTAGATTAGATTAGATTAGATTAGATTAGATTAGATTAGATTAGATAAAATAAGATAAATACGATAAGATAAGATAAGATAAGACATGAAATGATTTGATTAGATAAGTAAAGATAATATGAGCTAATATAAGGATAAAGTTAAGTTAAGATTAGATATAGATGAGTGAGATAAAGATGAGATAATATAGAGATAATACAGAGATATCATAAGAAGCAATAAGATTGATTTAGTGGAGTGCGTAAATCAATATTCGCAAAACATATGTTAAATAACCAACAATCGATATGGAAACTAAAAGTAAAATGAGTGAGAGACACGAGACCAACTAAGTCAGACCAACTAAGCCGAATGAGAGACACGAGACCAACTAAGCCAAAAGGATATACAACATACAATTCAAAAAGAATTCAGTTAGGCAGCTGATGAAAAAAACAGTCGACGCAATAAAGGAAGAAGGAAACTGCATGGAAGAGAAATTCAAATATTGAAAAACGGAGAAACAACAATAATTTGAAGAAGAAAAAAAAACGAGAAAAAATAGTTCGATATTAATATCTAAAAGATAGAAAAACAAACAATAAATACATTTAAAGTGAATCTAAAACAACTTCAGCCCAACGTTATTAATATATGATGAAAATTTGTTAAACGTTTAAAAGTCTAAATAGTTTATCGCAGGATACGTTGGGGAAGGATAAAGAAAAGAAATGTTCAATATTCACTTTTTAAGGACCCATAATTTCGATGCTATCAAAACAATTTATCCATAAATATATATCTGTAGATCTGTGGCATAGATAGGAAATCTATATTTATCAAATGTACTACTTTTTAATACAAGCTACAGTTCAATATCTGTGATAATTACGCTTAATGAGCCTTAAAATTAGGAATTAAACTACTTTTTTTAAAGTTTGATGTACCATCAGTATTGTTATTATTCTCTATTTCGTCTGAAAGCTATATAATATAATTTTATAAAAAGAACTGCCGAGAATGTAATAAATATAGTATTTATATTATCTTCTTTATAATTCAGAAAATTATTAAATGAAGTTGCAACATTATCTCCAAAAATACTTATTGTTATTTACAATCGTAGATTCAATGTATAATGTTGGTTAAATAATATCAATATCATTACCTTGTGTGGAAGTTGAGTGACAATCTGTGTGGAAGTTGAGTGACAATCTGGTGGAAGATGAGTGACAATCTGTGTGGAAGTTGAGTGACAATCTGTGTTGAAGTTGAGTGACAATCTGTGTTGAAGTTGACTGACAATCTGTGTGGAAGTTGAGTGACAATCTGGTGGAAGATGAGTGACAATATGTGTGGAAGTTGAGTGACAATCTGGTGGAAGATGAGTGACAATATGTGTGGAAGTTGAGTGACAATCTGTGTGGAAGTTGAGTGACAATCTGTGTGGAAGTTGAGTGACAATATGTGTGGAAGTTGAGTGACAATCTGTGTGGAAGTTGAGTGACAATCTGTGTGGAAGTTGACTGACAATCTGTGTGGAAGTTGACTGACAATCTGTGTGGAAGTTGAGTGACAATCTGTGTGGAAGTTGAGCGACAATATGTGTGGAAGTTGAGTGACAATCTGTGTGGAAGTTGACTGACAATCTGTGTGGAAGTTGAGTGACAATCTGTTTGGAAGTTGAGTGACAATATGTGTGGAAGTTGAGTGACAATCTGTGTGGAAATTGAGCGACAATCTGTGTGGAAGTTGGGCGACAATCTGTGTGGAAATTGAGCGACAATCGGTGTGGAAGTTGGGCGACAATCTGTGTGGAAGTTGGAAAATTGACTGACGGAATGTTTAAATTATCGACGTCGAATATACATTTAAACGCTGTAAAAATAGGAATAGTTTCATACTTTAGGAAAAAAAATTGGAGGGATCATTCATAAATACGAGCTAATTCATTTTATAGTAATTTTTAACCATTTTAAAAAAAAGTTGGCTTTAAATAAAAGGTCAAAAATATGATATACACAAAAATACACTTCAAAGTGTTTGAGAAGAATCTGAAACTAGATTAAACTTATAATTTTAACGAACAACCAAATTGGACAAATATTTGCTAAAATCTAGAGGGTCCCTATCATGGCTGTCATTACTGAAGTTTGTGCAAGTCCTGCAGGTCAGTGCAAGTCCTGTGAGTCATTGTATGCCCTGTGATTCATTGTATGCCCTGTGAGTCATTGTATGCCCTGTGAGTCATTGTATGCCCTGTGAGTCATTGTATGCCCTGTGAGTCATTGTGTGCCCTGTGAGTCAGTGTATGTCCTGTGAGTCAGTGTATGTCCTGTGAGTCATTGTATGCCCTGTGAGTCATTGTATGCCCTGTGAGTCATTGTATGCCCTGTGAGTCATTGTATGTCCTGTGAGTCAGTGTATGTCCTGTGAGTCAGTGTATGTCCTGTGAGTCAGTGTATGTCCTGTGAGTCATTGTATGCCCTGTTTCACCTATCAGATGCATCGATTGTGCGGACGACATGTGTGACGACTGCGCTGATGGCCATCGCAAGACCAAGATCACACGGGAACACAAGCTGCTTACATTCAAGGTGTGCTGACAGTAGAACGCTGGTCTGGTTAGCCTTTTCCCTTTATTGAATAAATAATTAGTTAGTTCAATTCAGATTAATTGAAAAGTTATGATAACCGCATTTTTTAGCTTTTAACGAATTGATGGTCTCAACACATACTTTATTTTAGTATCTCTTATTATTTTTGAAGTATTTCGCTTTTATTCTGTTCACATTCATTGGTGTAACATTATCCATTAACAACTATATTGCTGCAATTATGTCGAAAGTAGACGGATCGGGGCGGCGAGGTCGACCTATATCCTGGGAAATGTTGCACTTATTTAGGATTCAACAGGAGCCTATTGTAGCAATCCAACACAGCTGTCAATGCGAAGTCGTGTCGCCGAATATGATCTTTAATTTTGAAATATGATCATATCAATAAGTGTCTATAGATAATCATATTTAAAATAGCGCTATTGTATTGCTATTAAGATATACGTTTTTCCCGGATTGCCACAAACCGTAAACGATTCGGATTTAACAATTAATTCTATACTGATTAAGTGAATCTCAGCACATTTTATGGTTCAAACGGCTCGGTCGAGCATCCAACAGTATATAATGATGTATGTTGCAGGAGATGCGCACTGGAAAGCACGACACCCTCCTGCGGGACAACCAGCCCACGACGTGTCCTCAGCACACCGACGAGCCAGCCAGTCACTTCTGTCAGCAGTGCAGCTGTCTTGTGTGCCGACTCTGTCAAACAGGCGGGGACAAGCGGCATCGCAACCACCGTTTGACAGGTACTAAGAGCAGGGTTTCTACTGTTCTGGAATGTCCTGGGATGTTCTTGAATGATCTGGAATGATCTGGAATGATCTGGAATGATCTGGAATGATCTGGAATGATCTGGAATGATCTGGAATGTTCTGGAATGATCTGGAATGTTCTGGAATTATCTGGAATGTTCTGGAATGATCTGGAATGTTCTGGAATGATCTGGAATGATCTGGAATGTTCTGGAATGATCTGGAATGATCTGGAATATTCTGGAATGATCTGGAATATTCTGGAATGTTTTGGAATGTTCTGAAATGATCTGGAATGTTCTGGTATGATCTGGAATGTTCTGGAATTATCTGGAATGTTCTGAAATTATCTGGAATGTTTTGGAATGTTCTGAAATGATCTGGAATGTTCTGGAACGATCTGGAATATTCTGGAATGATCTGGAATGTTTTGGAATGTTCTGAAATGATCTGGAATGTTCTGGAATGTTCAACAATATTTTCTGGTAAATAATCAGCTGGCTAAACAGTTTACAATAAATATATGTTGGTTGACAATTTGTACAATAGTTGAAGTTGAATAAGTTCAACTGTTCAGTTTTGTCGTTTGGCAATAAAACATACTAACCAATCACAGCAAAGTATTTCGGTAATTAAGTTAAATTGTACAGAAATCTATAATATCAATAAACAAATTCCTCCGCAATTGTCGTCACGCACAGGACTGGATGAAACCGCTGAAACACGCCGGAAAGAACTCGGCAAACAACTCGCCAACACTCGCCTGAAGCTCGCCGGCCTCAAGACCGCCTCCCAACTGATGCGCGACTACCGCAGCTCCCTGGACGACCGGAGCGAGTCTGTGGCCGGCGCCCTCGAGCGTCGGGCGAGCGAGCTGCACGAACTGATCGATGCTGTGAAGGAGAGGCTGGTATCGGGGGTGGAGCGCGGGGTCAGGGAGGAGGTGGACACAGTGCGGGAGAGGAGTGAGCGGTTCGAGCGGGTGGGAGAGGAGTTGTGCGGCTCCACGGTGTATGCGGATGCGCTCATCAACCATGCCAGGTGCGCGCTTGTGTGTGTGTGTGTTGCTGTGATGTGATGTGATTGGTGGAATCAAGGTTGAGTAGACTAACCTATCACTATGCAGGATTCTGATTAAAGAGAATAGCAATAACTACGATAACACTAACTATTAAAAAATATATGACTTACTAACGTTCCGCAAAAGTTGAATACATACTCATTGAGCCAATTTACACTGAGCGCTACGCGAAGCGACGCAAGGAAAAACTAAAGTTTAAATTATTATTTGACGAAATACATATTTCAATAAGTTATAAATAATATAGAAATATCAATATGTGATACATCACGTGGCGCTTGGTAGATATAAACATTATGACTGCCTTATGACTTCCTTATGACTTCCTTATGACTGCCTTATGACTGCCTTATGACTTCCTCATGACTTCCTTATGACTACCTATAATATACCGAAATAGATTATCTTTTCTTACTGGACGTCCATATTTAATGTTATACTTTAAACTTAGAAATACCATGTTTTAGAATAAAATTTAATAAACCGTTTACTGCTACAAATCTACTAAATGTATTTTTCTAAAATATATATATATCTATTTGTATATATATAAATTACTGTATAATTTGCTGACGTTGTGTATTACTCAAAATTAACAAAAAGTGGCCTTTTTAAGAAAAATGAATTTTTTATCTGTATTGGTGTGATACCCGTAGGAATACGCCAAAATAATGTTACAACATATACAGTGCAGCATACTACTAAATGTGTATTAATGTATATATATAATGTGTATAGATACATAAATACAACACGGTAATTTGACCGCGCGCCAAGTTCTAAATATTATTACACGCAAATGCGCATGCCATTTCGTTTGTATCAAAAAGCATTCAAGTTAACATAGTGGAACTTTCAGGGATCATTTATATCCTTGTATTCTTTCAGCAAAATATATGTTTTGGTGCTTACGACGTAATAGTAGGCCTAATACTAATAAATAATATACATATTGCTTTCAGAAATATTTGTGTTATCTAATACATTAATAGTAGCATATCCTTGTCAAAACTAAATGGATTACATAGACATATTACCAAGCATATGATCAGAAATCTTAATTTTTTTATAATCTAAAATTGGTTTTAATTAAATTTATAATAATTTTATACTATAATGAACCTTTTTTATATTGGTTTGTTGTTCTTAAAGTTACTCTAAATTAATTGGTTCCCATAGTCCTGGGAAACCGCGAAATGTAAACAACATCTTTGATATTTACTCTATTAGATTTTCAAAAAAAAATTTATCTTTTAAACTTATTTTTAATTTGTATAATAATTACTCTATGATTACATTTATTGTGTTCCTTCGAAAAATCGATTGCTGCAAAAATATAACTGTGTTAACATTTGGTCCGCATTCTACCCAGCGGTTTTTTTCAGGGAGGAGGGGTAAACTTCCAATTTGAACCCCCCACTCCTCTTTTCACTAAAAATATTATCCCCCTCCCCATTTCTCTTCGTTTTCCCTACCCTCTCCCTATTTTCCTGCCTACCCCCTTTTGTCCCTCCCCTCCCCTCCCCCTTCTTTTTTCTCTTTTTCCTCTCCCCTCCCCTTGGCTTCGCCAGGTGGAGAGGTGAGAAGTAATTCCCCCCTCCTTTCACCCCAAATGAACAGGTTCGGACTCCGCATTGGTTTCTTCATTGTTGAGTCAATATTCTCCATTTCAGGCCGGCAGAACTACTCTCAGTATCGCAGCTAATCGAGGCTCGTCTCACACAACTTGGGAGTCTCAAGCTGGACTGGCTCAAAGGTCGGTCCATAGATGTAACATATGGCATTGTCTCCCGTCTTGGTGAACTTAAACTTCAGTTTTCTATTAAGATCTTGCCACGATCTCGCCTTCTTGCCAAGTTTTGAGGCTCATGAAGATTTTGAATGTTGCCAAATGTTGTTAACATTTTAGATTTTTTTTGTACTATCCGGATAAATCATAAATAATTTGGTTATATCTGGATAAATCTTTATTGTTGAGATCTTTCTTTTCGTGAAATTAGTAAAATTTTGATATAAAATCTTGGCCTTTTTGAGAAATTCAAGTTGTTTGTATTTTACCCAGAACTGACCAAGGAATTCATGATTTATATATGGATTTAACCAACATAAATCCACGATTTGTCCTGATCTTTAGTTACCAATTGGGCTGGATTTTGGCAAGATCATAGAATGAAATTTTAGTTTTAAATCACCGCGTATCTGTATCTATAGGTTTATTTTATAAAGTTCGTGACGTATTACGTGACTGTTGACAATTTTGTACGCATGATTAGTGCGACGTTGTTAAATGAGAATTTCCAGCCTTTGTGGCATAGATATATAACAGAAGAAGAACATCCATATTCTAAGTGAAATTTTGGGTAGAACAGTGAATCTGTTTCGTAATATGTATCGCTATCTATCTATCTATCATTTGATTGGCTGAATACTTCAAGAAATCCGAACCAGTGTCGTCGCAACTAAATATCTAAAAGTGTCAGTTTGAAGTGAAATAGAGCGGTTCTCATGAAATATTCTATTGCGTGACTTTGGTTAGATAAAAACTTTTAAAATATGCTATATTATATATGTATACCGTTGTTATACTATTAAAATATAAACTAAAAAATATCAATATCACAATAGACATACATATCATTTTATGACATATATTTTACCACAAAGTTTCTTATATACTTACTTTATGAGTCTGCATTCAAAATGTATAACTTCGTGCTTTTATCAACAGATGATCGCTATAAAAATGCCGGTATGTATTACAGTGTTACTACTGCCGATATCTATGTTATACTGATGTTCACATACATTAATTAACAACAATTAAGTTATACATTATGTATTTACTAACTCTACCTGATATTATATACTAACTTATTTATCTCAACCGTATACTCAATAGCTTATATGAATGATATGCAATGTAGATCAAATATATGAACAGTTTTTAGAAATCAAAGTCTCCGTATTGAAAGCTAATCTATTTCTAAAAAAGTATTTCAAATGCATCGAAAGTAATTGATTCTTTCGGTAAAGATATCTAATTTGACGCGTATGGTTTAAGAGATGAATAATTACTCAAAATAAATATTAAATGATCCATTCTCCGTAAAATTAACCGATCAAAAGCGATAAAATCCAATGATGCTAAGTTCATAAATAATATTTTAAGGTAAATATTTATTTGTTATCTTTACTTTTATCATGACATTACATTTTCTAGTTGTATATTTGTATATTATACTCTTGTTCTATATAAAAGTTTTCCGATAAAAAACTAATATTAAATTATTAAAGTTTTTAACTAAACATCAACATATCTACCAGGTTAAAATATTATTAATTAATTTACATATATATGTTTTAACTATACCTGTATTTATCATTTGTAGTATTGTTGCGTTGGTACATTATTTGTTATATATTCTATTAATTTGTATATCCGTACCGCGTACCTAACTCAGACAAGATAATATAATTTTATTACTTATGTATCAGATTTTATACTACTAGCATGCACTACTAGAAGCAAGGGGAGACCAGACGATGTCGTTTCGACCTTATCTGCCGCTAACACCTCTCTTAATCCAGTTAACTAACATTATTAGGGTCATACTAATTGTTTTCAGTACCTACTTTCTCCGAAAGCTAATTTGCATCTGTATTTAATGTATAATTAAAGAAATTATTTAAATTCGAAGGTAATTTATAGTGAGTTCTTTAATGATATAACATTAGGTTTCATGAATACGCAGCCTATTTTATAGATCTTACAATAAATGTGAAGAAATGCTACATTCATAATTTTATTTAGATGAATATATATTTTTTGTTGAAATAATTTTAGATGAATAGATGTTTTTAATATGTTCATTTTTATTATGTATAATTTACACGTGTAATACTATGTGTATCGTTAAGCGAGAAGGTTTTTTCAATTGAAAGAATTAATAAATTGGAATTAATCACAAAGATAAGTAAATTTTCAACCTCCCCTCAATTCATAATTGTTTCAAGATATATTGAATAGACTTAGATGTTTTTTTCTATCAAAACCCGCTTCCATGTGTTACTTGATGTAGTTCTTATATTATTATAATTTCCCCTTTCTTATTTAATTATTACCACTTTTCAGAACTGAAAAAGCTTATTACATATCTTTGGTCTTGGATATTACCTGATTGTTAAAATAATAACTTATTAAGCATAAAACAGTTTTAAAAAATGATTGTTTTATCTCTTCATCGGGGTATAATATTAAACTGAATATTTCTGAATGAAAGCTTCTTCATTTAAGCATAAATAAACTATTTAATTTAATTGATAGTGCTAATAATATTAACAATCAATAGTAAACAATTAATTACATAAATGTTTAACTAAACATAAATAAATGTTTACACCTATAACTATAATAACACTTCAGCTGCAATGGGAGTTCAGTTCACTAAGGCCAACACATCAGAGAAGGATGTGGAAGCCCTGTTCGGAAAAGTAGACACGAACTACGTTCCCCTCGACGTACCCACTTTAAGTCCGCTCACTCTGTCAAGGTCAAACAATAGAGCGGCCACACCGCCAACTAGAGAACCTAAACAGCACCAAGAAGAAGAAGAGCAACTGCAACACTTGTCAGCCTTCGAGGACCAATCAAAACCTGCCAGCAGCTACAACCAATCAGCGCTGTCTTCCGCCAGATCTGGCGGAGGTGGTAGCGGAAAGGGGGACTTTTGCCTATCGATTTCGTCGCCCCACGTGATGTCAGGGTTAGGTTATTCGCGAGCCCGGTCGTCAGACTATCTCTACTCGCCCAGGGTTGTAGGGGGGGGTCTGGAGGGGGGGCTGTGCCCCTTCAGCAGCTCAAGGGCAATGTCTGTCCAATCACTACTCTTTGACCAGCCGGCCTCGGTTGTCATGACTCCCGTGGATGAAACCAGAGTGGTCTCTAACTATATACCTAAGTAGGTGGGAGTAAATAGTGTTAATAGTGTAAATTATGTTAATTAAACATAAGCTGTCTTATCTGTCAATTAGCTGCTGACAAAAAATAGCATTTTATTTTATTTTGAATAATTATTATAGCAAAAGTTATATAGTGGTGATTTTAACGATGTCTATTATTTAGATAAATTTATACATTTAACAAATATTTCAAAATTGAAATGTCATAAAACAGCTTACATTAATCATTAGTGTACTTAAAAAAATTATTAATTAATTTTAATCTTATATAATTAATAAAAATAAAGAATCAAAGTGCGAAATTATCGACGGCTGTTTATTAGGAAGATGAAAGGCTTTTTATCTTTTATATAATTGGATAATTCTAACATTTGTTTTCTTTTTAATAAATTAGCATGAATGACAGCATTTTTTGCAAGCTTTCCAGTAAAGTATAGCTTTTGTTTAAATCTCTAATATAGAATCTCTAATATATTGAATACATCTTAATTCCTTAAAAACTTTACAAAAGGCGATTTTCTCCAAATTTCGCTCTTCTGAATTCACCCAAAATATGGTGGTCAATCGCATACCCGCATTCAACATTTTGCTTTAGTAAGATGATAATGATGTTGATGATGATGATAATGATAATGATAATAATTATGATAATGATCACGACGATGATTCCATTTTAAATATATAAATATAAATAATTGCTTATCGAATTGTCACTGAACAGATCCGTGGACACAATGCCGGCTGTACGTTCCCAGGTGGAGCTGGTCCTCGAGTTCGAGTGTCGTTGCCAAGGCGACGCCTGCGATATTTGGCCCACAGGGGTGGGACTGGAATCCTCCACAGGCAGCATCTTCGTGCTCGACCGCGACAATAAGGCCGTCAAGGTGACTGGGGAATTGGTTTCTTCGAGATTGGTTGCTGAGGAGATAGTTAGTAGGGTGTTGGTTACTAGACTTTTGATTGCTGGGATGTTGATTGCTGGGATGTTGGTTGCTGGGGTATTGGTTGCTGGGGTGTTGATTGCTGGGGTGTTGATTGCTGGGGTGTTGATTGCTGGGGTGTTGATTGCTGGGGTGTTGATTGCGGGGATGTTGATTGCTGGGGTGTTGATTGCTGGGGTGTTAATTGCTGGGGTGTTGGTTGCTGGAGTGTTGATTGCTGGGTTGTTGGTTTCTGGGGTGTTGGTTTCTGGGGTGTTGATTGATGGGGTGTTGAAGATC
>JAUZND010006719.1:0-10645 GCA_034780555.1 Coelogynopora nodosa
TCAACACAGTAATAAGGCGAGGTTCAATTTCCTCAGAGAGATTGCGCGGATAACCGCATGCACGTAGCATACGTAGAGGGTGTTCTATGTTCTTCTCATCCCACTCGACTAGGTTAATGAACAAACCTGGATTCAGCCGCTCAGATTTTGGGATGTCAAGAGCTGTCACGGACAAGGTGATGTCGCCAAATTTGAGTTCATATAGCCACGGCTTGTAGGGCAAGCATGGCTTCGGTTCCCTCAGTTTAAATCGGAGTAGTGCAGTATTGAGAGAACGGCTTATAGGAAACAGTTACTTTCCGATTTGTTATCGACACTGACACAAGCCTTCTTAGCGGCTAGACGTGGCGGCAGCTGAAAATAACGATGTCCTCGTTTATTTGGCACGGTATGATAGCGGGTGATTCTGAGGTCGAACTACTCAACCGACTCGATTACCTAATTGGATCCATTTTGGATAAACTGCTCAATCTGACGGAGGAGACCAATGAAAATGAAGTCGAAAAATGTGTCACTATTAATCACTTCTGCGGGTAGAGAAAATAATTGTCGTTCAGAACGGAGAATATCACTTGTGTTTGGATCGATTTGGAGAATACGAAGTGATAATACTAGATGCACTTTACATTCGTCACACCCATTAATAAGCTAGTTTAATGTTTCCTCAATTAATGACCGTATTTAGGTAAGGAAGTCAATTGGCTGAACAGGAGAGTTAATTGGTGTGAAACGAATATATCGTACCGAACCGTTAAGCGCCATGTCATCTTGACTACGACGAACAACCTCGTTTTTCGAACACCTCAATAGTGGGGATTGACATTGGAAAACACTCCCTTCGATGTAGCATAATGCTTATTTATACATTTTCTTTAAAATAATAATAATAATAAATAATAATTGTATATTTTTTAACAAACAAGCATGAAGTACCATTCTGAGAAGCAAGGTACGAGTTTAGTTACAAATTTAGATAGTTTAGCTAGATTAGTAAGCTAGTGTAGAATAGACAGTTAAGTGATAATATTATTATATATTGTTATTTTGAATGGTATTGTAAGGGAAAAAGGAAATATATTGCGTTATAAGTATCTACCTATTTCAACTACTATTCAGTATATATATACAGCTAATATACGTATTACTGATCAGATTCCATAAGATTGAAAGCGCTATTGTACTTGAAGAAGTCAAATTATATATTTTGAATATAATTATGAGTATGTCATTGAATAGTCTAACGGACATAGAGTTGTATTAAATAGCAATATCAAATTTCCACACACATGTTCATATACATCTAATTGAATAAGTTAAATGTATTCATGTTATATCGCAATTTTGAAAAATCCCTATGAACTTATTAAAATATGATGTGCTAATTATATTTATATTTTTGTCATTATTGTCTTACATATATTATTGAATAATTCAGCTGCATCCCTCGGATAGTAATATTCCTATTGTAATTCGAGCTATTATTTAGATACAAATTGTAACAATTGTGTAAATCTATTTGTTAACATTTAAACATTACATACACTGAACATTTGTTTATCTTGTATAATGATGGTTTGTATAATGATGGTTTGTATCCATATTGTAAATTTCACGCTGGTAAACATTTGTACTAGTATACAGTTACAACTATGCAATGACCAGTAGCATAGCCCATTATACCTAGATTGTGCGAACATTGTGCTTATTGGGGCATATATACGCATATTGATATATAAAATATGTGGAGTAAACTAAAAGTAATAGTTTAGAATAAGATGATAATTTGTAACATCATATTTATAACATATTATATTAGTAACATTATATTTATAACATCTTATATTTGTGTAATCGTATTGTACATAGTATTAGATATTTAAAATATTTTAAGTTTCAGCAAATGTATTGAGTACAAAATGATTATGTAGTAGGAGTTAGGTTGACTCAGGATCATTTCCTACCTCTAACAAATCCCCACACATACCCCCCACGCCCCTAATTTTTTAAATTCTAAACAAGACTTATTATAAATAGAAACACATAATGTACAGAGAACCATATGGCTGAAAAACTGGTCCAGCACTTTACCGCTTTTGATTGGGATTGGAAAAAAAGATTGTCGTTTACTTCAAGTATGGATTGGGTCAATACCAACCAGTTATTCGTGTAACCTACCTCTAGAAGGGCCGCCAACACAGAGACACGCTTTACAAACACAGTGTTCTGATCAAGCGCTAACAACTACGCTTTCTTGACGGTAAGCCTGAATGGGACTTCGAAGTAAGCAAAATGAAACCTACTACTACTGCTTATTTTGATGCTTTTTCTAAAGAATCTCCAGCCAAAAAGGCTAATGTATCTTTTTTAAAGATTCATCAAAGGAAATATATATATTTAAAAAAAATTAAATTTAAAACTTTGTAATTGATTCTATAAAACGTCATTATTGACTATACAAATCATGTCTTAATATCAAAAATAAAATAAAAGATGTCTAACATGCAAGATAATATAGCATTTATTGTAAATGATTGAAATGGTGAGTAATTTTTTTTTGAAAAACACAAAAATTAAAAAATTTCATGATAAATTGTTAAAAATTAACATAACATATATATCCAATCGGAAATAAGTAAGACATTACAGAACGAAACGGATACCGCAAGAGATCAGCCATGGGTGTTGATCTATAGGCATCTTAATTCCACATTCTTATTGCATGGGATTAAAAGTTTCCGAAGTCTCTTAAATAATATATAAAACTTAGTAGATGGAAATAAGAAGGCCATTACATAATCACATCCTTCTTTTTAAAACACAGAATTAAAACATTTAATTATATAGCATACAAAAAATATGCTATATAATTAAATGTTTGTATAGTATTATATTAATCAATAATCATGTTACTATTAAAACATTTTACTATTAGCTATTCGAGCTCTTACAATTATTATAAAGTTTTTAATAGACAAAAACATTGTTTTATAGAGTCAATAATAATATTTTATGGAGTCATTAACAATAGTTTAAGTAGTCAACATTTTAATTAACTCACAGCTCGCCATACGAATTTTCCGAGAGATATTTACTATTCTGGACTGCAGGCTCTTAGAATATAAGCATCACAATGAGCAGTATTCACACTCGGAATAGCTCTCACGAAGGCGTAGTTGGTATGACCTTGAATA
The DNA here is from genome assembly GCA_034780555.1 of Coelogynopora nodosa. NCBI lineage: Eukaryota > Metazoa > Platyhelminthes > Proseriata > Coelogynoporidae > Coelogynopora > Coelogynopora nodosa. The sequence continues at coordinate 3,192 of JAUZND010006719.1, forward strand.
GTACACTGTGTTTGTAAGGGGCTCACCATGTTGAACAGAAAATGGTACAACCATTTGCGCGTTAAGTACCTTGTTTTCCCTTGATCACTTGACTTTCCAAGTAAACAATTTTCGCGTAGAGATTAGGATCGTCACTCTTTTCAGTCACTAACCGTTCCATTTTCAGCCACACAGTTGTTAAAACTGTTTTTTTAATTTTTGAGGAACTTCTACGATCCGGTAAAATTGACACTATTGACGTGTACTGTTTTTTTTATCATCCATGTCAGTATTCAAAACATTTGTCAACTTTGATTTAAACCACTTAAATTTTATGTGATTTCGGCACCGTTAATGAGGATTCTTGCAATTTTTGTAAAAATAATTGTGAATTGGCAGGTTATTATGAGAGCGCAAGAATATGACAGTTCGTGGTAAGAGCTGCAAATAGAGTGTATTATAGCTAAACGGTGTCTCTATCTACGGAATTTATGTTTTGCAATTAGGGTGTGTGTAAGAGGGTGGTTTGTTGAGGGTATGTTGAGGTGGGGGTGATACGGAGTCGACATAACACCTACTACTTTATGAATAATATTTAAAAAGTACAATGTAGAAATACGTATAATAATGTGCATTTGTGAGGATTGCATCATACTTTTATAGATTAGTAATATTAATTGATGTCGTAGCTATATAAACAAAAAGTGAGGGAAATGATATAATTACAATACGGAAGGAATCACCTCTTGTGCAGTCTGCCATAACGCCTTTATGCTCAATGAAACCGTTGCCAGTAAATCCAGGCTTACATTTACAGAATGTATTCACATTTTCGGCCAAACAATCGGCGTTTCTATTGCACAATCAGCAATTATTGCAATTGTTGACGCCATCTCCTTTAAAACGGCTTATACATTTGCAGTTTCCGTCGTGACACTTTGCATTATGGTCGCATAACTCGGGATTACAAACTGAGGGTAATAAATAAATAGAAATCATCATTCTAAAAATGAAACTATAATCATATTAACCTTATTATTTACATTTAAAGAAAATAGTCAAATAATTTTCTTATTTAATATATCAATTTTTTTTCCACCTTATAATATGATGACGCAATATTTACCAGCAAAATACTATAACAAATATACAAAATAAAAGCGGAAAACGTATTTATATGCGTTTATTAAAATATAGCATGCTTTTGATACCATACTTTTCATTGTTAGCAACTGTGTCACAAGAAGCGACCATCTTAAACTTATCGTTACGCCTGCATTCTAATGTAGACACCCTTCTGTTTTAACATACTGTACCAATTTTTTTTTACTGAAATTTTATTAAACACAACTTATTCATAAACATTCAAAATAGTTACAAATAAAATGGACGCCAAATTTAACCCCTAAATGTTGATAAACTTTATAGTAACCACTAACGTAGACGACTAAATGGTAATCACTTAATACATACATTTTGTATAATGTATACAAGGTATGAAGATTATATGATATTGTCTGTAACGTAAAATCCAACGAAGGAACAGGAAATAAATTCTAAAATAAAAGGTTCACTATTTAAAAACATCTGTATAATATGTTGTGAGCGTTACATCCCATAAATCTTTTTGTCGAATTATTTGATTTTCTTATTAATGTTTCTAAATGTTCTAGTTGATATGGAACCGTAAATGGGATCACGCAGAGATCCCACCTATCCCGCGTAGATGTTCGTTACCCGGACCTATGGTATTCCTTCTGTTATCAGTATGCACGTTTTTCTCGGCAGGTCTGGCTCTGAAAACTCTGACGACCATATACTTCAATATAAAACTAATAACTCAACGTATCCATTGTGAAATAAAATGCGACATAAAAGACAGCGATGATATGTATCAAGATAAAATGCGAACAATCTTTTATACAAAATATTTGCAAATTGTACAAACTGACTATTGAAACACATCTGTCAACAAAATACCAAAACTTTTACATCAATTTAATGAACAATATGCATTACCTTTATATGTGGCAGGTTGACTAACTGGAATTGAAAACAAATTTCATTAATCAATTATTTAATATTAATATCTAGGTACTTAAGCGTTCATTAATATAACAAAATTGGAAGCAGAACCGAGTATGTGTTATACATGTTTGCAATGAGAAATTTAAATGTTTATTTACACAAGTAAATAATAGGATTACTGAAAAGAAAAAAAATTCTAATAAATTGAAAACGTTTAGAAGGATAGCATAACACAACAGATATCTTTTTTAAGTGATAAAGAGAGAAGGGTAGTAACATTTAAAGAAAACTATTAAAAAACAAATCAGTCAACTTTCATTGATATGAACAGCACTTGACCGACAGACAGCAATATTCGATCGTTATTAATCTGACATGCTACAAATGGGAACAAATTGTTTATTTGCCGATTTGTGGTTTCTGGATTATTAACGTGTAGCGTTGAATTGTCGTAAATTGAGAAAAACGGAGTTTATAAATAACATGTGTCCTGTTTGCGTTAACCCTTTTAATAAATAGTCTTTTGCCCGTGACTTGGAGTGAGTTAAATGTGCATAATACTATATTATTACACCATACCAATATCGTTTACTGAAAGTTCAATGGTTTACTCCTATTCGCATTGTAAAGTTTTCATATATGAGTTTAGATATATCTTGAGCATTTGATTAAACTCCTAAACATAGGCCTTGAAGCGCTACATTTGATCAGAACAGTCTTGAATCGTAGGCGTAATCGCTTTGCGCAGCAAGTCTCCGATTAATTACACTTTGACGAAGAATGACATTCCAATTTAAGATGCATTTATCAGTCAATCCAATCCTGGTCCTGTAAATAAGCGATTTCGGTATTTCCAATCAGGCCGCGTGAAAGATGGCAGCGTTGACAATCTGACTGCCTGACGACGCCAGCGGTCTAGACAAGGCAAGGTGTTAGTGCGAAGACATCCATCAAAGTGTAGGGATGGATGATTAGGGAGAATAACCGCTCACTATTAGATACGAATCATTTGTGAAGATCACAAAGTTGTTATCCTTTTTAGTCAAGTATAAATTGTCGATTACGATTAATTTTTAGCTTGCATCAAATGAGGCCATTATGACAACCATTACAGATGGAGGGTAGTGCCAATAGAAATATAAGCTTTTTTATTTTTTCGGAAAACCATTGTATCCTGTAATTTCATCTTATGGAATGTCTTTCCTTTATCCGCTTATCATTTGTACATTGTGTAAAGTCCAGTATGCACTAAAATGTCACAAAAGTTGTGACAATCGCTTCAGCAATGTACCAACATTGTGTGCTCATGTGGTCTGACTGTTCGTGCACATATTTGTGTCAACATTAAGTATCTACACAAAAATTTAAATGATCATATCGCATGCATATCTTGATAACTATGTTAAATAAATATAGATTTATATTTGGTAAATTCATTCCTTTAAAGTATATTACATAATCTTTAAGTTATTAATATTTTCTAGCTTGTGATAAAATCGTAATTTCAACACACTGACCACATCAAATTGTTCAACATTCGATTAAAATAACTTTGTATAACGTCAATTACTTCATCATTTGTCCAATTAATAATTACGCATTTTATAATTTTTTTGGGTATTTCCCTTTGAAGATATATATATCTTCAAAGGAAAATACAATACATTATACAATATACATATTGTTTTAATTAAAAAAAATTACAGTAGTTTATATTTTATCATAAAAAATTGACCTGACAATAAGTTATAACATTTTGAAAAAACATTATTAAAATATTTTTATAACGAAATATACAAATATTTTGTTGATAATAATGATTACATTTAATCTAAATTGATGATATAAAACACTATAATTCAATCAAGTTACACGAAAATCGTTATCAATGTTTATTGAAATTCTGTAAAAAAATCCACAACCGAACTAAAACAAACATTTGTTTGATAAAAAAGTCAGAAATTACAAACGTCACTTTTACAAATCCACGTAACTGATTGTTAATAAAACTGTGAAAAATACTTCAATTTAAAAGAAAGCTCGTAAATGAAAATGTATGTTCAAACTCATGGTTATAATCTTGCGTGTCTAATTGATTGTTTGTCACTTGGCTGTTTTAATTACCGTAAATGTTACAATTTATGATTTGTTGTAAAGTTGTTGTATCTATAACATGTGATAAAAACAAGTACGTTTCACAGTTACAGATCAGGGTAAGTTTAATGTTTGATGTATTTTGAGAAATTTGCTATTGCACACATGCTGTTTGATAATTTCTACTCTTTTATTACTATAATTTTAGAAAAAAGTACAAATTACGATTGATTTACGAACAGTTAATTGTAGTTCACATTATTCCAGACAAGTTTAATGTATGTATATATAATAAATATTTATAGTAATCGTATCAATTTAAAAATCAATAATTTGTTTAAAATTGATTTCAGAAAGTAAAATCAATTAGATGTCTACCGACTGTATTAGTAGGGTCAATATATGAAATATATGGTTTAACCCCAAAAAAAAATCCTACAAAAGGTTTTTTAACGGTTTTTTGGTAGTATTTATGATCAAGAATAGCATATTAAAAATCTAGGAGAATCAGAGCACTGGAAAGTTGTTATTTTCAAGATGTTATATTGACCCTACTATATTGCAATCTGCTTTGGTAAATTTTTAATTAAAATTTAAAAAAAGACAACCGGCTTTGAAATGGTCTGAAATTTAATGATTTTGATATTCCTCAAATATATATAATCCTCAAATACATATAATAATCAAATATAGACATATATATCTATGCTCTCTGCCTGTTAATTCTTTTGGTGCTAACATTTCTTTTAATTCTGTCAAATAACTAGTGACTGATTCAAAATAAATACGACTATTGTTGATACGCTAAGATCCACTAACTCAGATCTACCACCAGAAAGTAAAGCAATTTGCAGGACGAACACGGGATGATACGGGACATTTGTATTCTGAGGTGTGTATTCTCTGATAATTTTGGGAAAGTAATCAGAAACCGGTATTACTTTTGTCTACTATGTGATTCAAGGTGATCTTATTCAGAGAAAATCATATAAAGTGGAATTATACAACTGTCTAATATAATGAGTGGACACAACACACTTAACAATATTGTACGACTTTTATCCGAGCAAAAGTAAATCGCTTAGATAACCATACTATGCTGCTTAGAAGCATTACAAATTCAAGATGTTAGGGTATTATAACTTTAAGAATATATATTTACATAATACTTAAACATTAGCTTCTGTCGTTGTTATTTATTATATCATCATGATTCACCTGTAATAATAGTAATACTTTTTACATGTCTTACTTAAATATAATACGTTGTTGAAATAATTATTGCTGCACAATTTAATTATAAATTACTCTTTAGCACTATTTATTTTCGCCTAAATCTGTTTTAAATAGATATAACAAGTAAACTACACAAACAAAGCCATTTATTGTAAAAATAAAACAAAGCACATTTCCTCCACAATCCAGTCGTTATAGCTGTAACCTAGCAACAGTGCGCAAGTTGAAAGAGGAGCATTTTTTAATTTTTCGTGCACATAAATATGTAATGGAACCGAATAAATTAGAAGGAAAAAAATGAGGAATGCCGACTATCGTCGACAGAGTGAAGATAAAAATCAGGTCTCCATTCACCGAGTAAATTGCAATCTTTAGGTTGTGGCTCAGAGGGTTGGCGGTTGGGTACCATTTCTGACAGCCAGGTCTTCCAGGGTACTATGATTTGATTCGGCGCCTTAAGTATCTCAATCTTCTCCGTTCTTTTATTTGGATACCATATGAGCGATTCAACTTTATTATAAATGGGCGGTTTTAATGCTGACATTGGCACTGCCTTTTCAAATGGAGAGTCCAAAATTATAGGTTGTTCTTGAATATCATGAATATGTGTTAGACGTCGGCCAATAGGCATGTTTGGATTAAAGGCCATGTGTAAATTGTAATTCCATCGTAAGGCCTTCAGAACATAGCAAGTGTCTACTGCTGGGTCGACTGGGTCAAAAATAGTATTTGATTTTTTTATTAGTACAAGCCAAACCCAAAATTCCTGCAATATAGTAATGTCGGTGAGCTTGACTCCTCCACATAAAGGTAATTTCCATGGTGTGGTTAACCCGATGCGATCGAGAGATTTTAATGTTGCGTCTCGCTTCCGTACCAGACCGGATCTAATGTTGTGTACACTCGTCTCTGAGTAAAACGGGTATGATGGCTCATTACAGTCATTGATCATTTTTTGACGTCTAGTTTTAAGTGGATGTGGCTCCCAGGAAGTTCTTCCTACATTTCCATATTGATTAGTGTTTTCCATGCGTTCACAAGCTTGTATTAATCCAATGCTCCAGTTGTGATCAGTAAAGGATTTCTCTATTTTCAAATCTACTTCACATTTGAAGCTTTGACCGCTTAACACAGAATAGATCATATCTTCCCTTACTATCGATGGTGAACTTGGGTCATAGTAGGCCCTTACGGCTGTGACATCGATACTATCAATTGAAAAATTGGGCAGAACCCGGTCTGACGATCGTAACATATGGGCTTACGGGTATACTCACTCACTTGACCAAAATATGCTACATTGTGGAAATATTTAAATACGTAACTATACATCTGGCTAACAACCAGATATATATTAACACATAATCACAGATAATTTAAATGTATATGGATAATACACTTTGTTAACAATATTTCAAATATTAATCAAATAGACTGAATTTTAATGCTGGAAATAATCAATTTCATGATATATTGTATATCCCATATTCATTAGTATGTAGATACACATTCTACTTATTAAAATCAGTAACGTGATAACTTTAATAAATAATAAGTTTTTCTTAAGTAAATATTTTTGTTAATAGTTAAACTAATTAAATTGCAAAAGTAGTATGGAAAGAGAAATTGTAGGACACCCTACTAAAACTCAAACCGAAGCTCCCTTTCAAACCGAAATTAAATTTCACCATGCAAACCGAAACTAAAACTTCACCACGCAAACCGAAACTGAAACTCACACCCCTATGGTCGGGACCCCTCTGAAAATTTGTTTTATTTAAAATCCGTCACATATCGATCCGAATTATTTTTAAACTCCTTCGAGAGCAAACATTGATCGGTTTTCCAATATTCAATAGGAACAGACTGTAAACTTGACAGAACTTCTGAAATTTAATCATTGAAAATTACCCTATTTGACATAATTTATATTATATAAATGGCGTTGTACAGCACTTAGAGGTCCAACTTTCGTCCGTCTGTAGCGAGTAAATACTCCACTCTTTCAATGTGTCATACTCAGATACATAGCTGTTGAAACCAGTAGTAGGGAAGGAGGTCCTCTACGGGGGGGGGGCGGGGGGGGGGGGGGGGGGGGGGGGGGGGGGGGGGGGGGG
>JAUZND010006720.1:0-10645 GCA_034780555.1 Coelogynopora nodosa
TCGGGCTGCGCCCTCGGGACTAAATTGCAACTCTCGAATTTTATAATCCCGCTATTCGCGGTACGTATTATACTAATCCAAGCCGAGCATTTGAGCGCTAACTTACACTGAAGATTCTGAAATTCCTATTGAATAATGATTACTATTCAACTGCTAACATCCTCACGTGTATCTGACCTTGTCACAAATTACTTCTGTTTCCATTGTACCATTCGAATTGCTATAAAACATATTATTAAAAACAGATTTCAGTAGTTCTACAACAATTGTTAAACAATTTAAACTAATTGCATTCGCATTTTATCGTCGAATTGTAGAATTACATAGTATAATTGAATGGTAAAGAATGACTATAGTGGCAGAATAAACAATTAACTGACAGGTTTGGTTGGATATATCTACTCCGAATACACTTGGTTTCAGTCAGTAGTGAAAGGATAATAATGTGTTTATTACAATGTGTCAATAGATTGTATGAACTGTACCAACTTTTTCTAACTTTCCATCATGCCTATTCAGATTCAATCGACATCTCTTATTAAATTGTTTTTGTTGTATTTCTATCAAGATTTTATCGACTACAGATATATGTGTAGTACATTTATCATGTATTAATAATTAAATTCGAATTTCTTATTTGCGCCAAAACATTTTAAAGATATGTACAGAATTAAGTGTGTACTAAATTTAGGCATCATATTTTATGATATGCTAATATTACTAACACTAGGTACTAATAGGATATTTTAGCCATTTCGAGATTGTGGTTAGCATGTTATGGAGACTGTTTTTAAAAAAGCTAATACTAATATTTTAATTAAGTATAATGTTATGTGTACTTATATTATGAACAAAACTATTTTGAATCATGTACATACTTCGTTAAGATAATATCAAATAGTATAATAATAAAATTTGATTTTGTATTTTACAATTGTAGGTGTACATATTATATAGTCATCACTATTGTAGAGAGAGGTGTAACGTTTTCTTGCACACTAACTATAGTTTCAAAACAACATTATATTGTTTGTCAGATGTGATTTATAAAATAGAACTGATAACCGTTTTTGAACTGAAAAACTGGTGTAGCCTATTACATTATTACTAATAAATGATACAAAACAGCAAAATTATTTAAGAAACCACCAATTTTAAAATACAAGTTAATGATCGCATTTCAGTTTCCCAAAAAAATTAAATTATCATTTTTGAGAAATAAAGTTATATATTTTTTTACGAGATACAATTATAGAGATCATATATATTGAGATATAATTAAATTCAAGGTGTGCGTCGTGGCTTATTTTTAATATAACCATTGTGAATATATATGTAATATAAAGTATGCTCCAAATATATTCAATAAAAATTATTTAAAGTTTATATCCATATGAAATATATTAAATTGCGTTTTAAAAATAAATACTCCCGCAATTATCCGAAAATAAGATTACAATATTTCATATGAAGAAATTTAAAATAAAAGTCGTAGATTGAATAAAAATCAGTTGTCTACAGTAGCGTAATATAATAAAAAAAATTAAGTGTTACGATCGAAGTTAGCTAATTTTTTCCCCGTTTTTTTATAAAAAAGCTGGCTCAGGTGATAAAATTGCGAGTCTCATAACTATAACATACTAACGCTAACACAAATGTTTTGAAGTGTTAAAAATGTGTCAGGTGTTACATATTTTGCAAATTCTTTTTGTTGATTACATAAATCAATGTTTGTATAATATACTGCTAATGTAGTTGTGAGAAGTAAATTATACTATACGTGACATAATATAAAACGATAGCGAATTGATAATAAGGGTCTTTGATATAACGTACTTGCAAGCTAAAATGTATTGTAAAATAAAATATATATTAACACTTTATTGTATTTAAAAATAAAACAGACATACTTTTTAAATTATATAAATTATTTCAAATAAATCTAGCGTATACGTAAAATGTATAAAATAGTTTAATATAATAATAATAAGAAACACAACATAATTTTTTCATTAAAGTTTTGTTTTACCACTTCAGTCATATCATCATACATGAACGTTGTAAATTACCGAAATATTCAAAATATTTTTTCCTTTCATATTTTTAGGATGTTTAAAAAATATCTATTAACATTTTTAATTATAGTATTGTTATGTACAAATAAGATTTCCACCGAAAAACATATTTCTGCTGATTTTGGAGTCAACTATTCTGGCGAAGTTTTCAAAGGAAATGAATCTGCTTTTGTTTTCAAATATACTGAAATAAAAAATGTGGTAAGTGGTAAATTGTATGCTTTAAGGACTAATACTATTAGTATTAATAGTATTGAATCTCAAAAATATTAAACTAGTCTAATATTTTACATGTATTCTTTCATTTAAATTTATTGGTTTATTTTACACTATGGAGTATGAAATTTTAGTAAAAATATAACTATACCTATAGTATAAGACGTCATAAGTAAAAATAGTTTTTCAACTAAAGCCTCAGAATTTTAAATTAAGCAAACAAAATTAGAAAATTAAATATTATGTTTTTAATTATTTAAAAAAGTGATCTAGAAATGTTACACTGAATTTTGCTTTGTTTGAATGACCCAGCAACTTTCATGCAATATTTATTGAATTATACTTAATAGTTAATGTACAGCACAATTGGTTTAGCATTAATTAAAATATAGTCAATAATAAGTAATATTAAAGTTATAAAAATAATTTCTGTTGTAACATTATATTGATTTTATTTTACATAATAATTTAATTCTTAATTAAAATATTAATATACATACTTTATATATTTACAAATAAATCACTATTAGTATACTATATAAAATATATATTGCATCTATAAATTTTCAAATTCATATGGTATACTGAACCAAACTGTATCTAAACACACATACACCTATAGTATAGTTGAAAAATACTGCATTAACAAAATTAAAAAATAAAATAAGTTATGTAAGTGAAAGTAAATTTAAAAAAAATTGATTTGATGTACAAAGATAAGATAATACAATAGTTTATTTTATATTAAAAAAATTAATATAATTTTTTTATATTAAATATATTCAATAAGCCTGTAATGTACTGATATGACAACACATATAAGATAGTATATAATTTATATATTATTATTCACTATTGTTATGTATAGTTTGTCAACCATATATATGTATTGTTGATGAATCATTTATTTAACAATGCATTTAAAACTGCTTATTATACTTTTTTATAATCTATAAAAGACATATTTTTGTTTATATATACAGAAAATTATTGTAGTTTTATAATCACCTGAATGATAGTATACAGTTTGTAAATAGTATGTATGGTTTAATACAAAAATATTATTTGCCAACCATATAAATGGTTCACAAACTGAATGAATTCACCAACCAGATGCAACATGTATATTATGATGAAATTTTTTACTTATATTATAATAAAATAATATATTCATTAAGTAAAGAAAATTTTTATATAATTTTTTTTAAAATATTTATTTTAACTAATAAACCAGATAATTATATAAAATTATTCTATAATTATAGCAGCAATATTTTTCAATACTTTATTATTGCCTATAATTAAATTACATATAACTAAGTTTTTTTTGTGTTTGGCTTTCACAAAACTTAATTGTATATACTTATAAAAGTAATGGCAAATTTATCAATAAAGAAATATAAAAAAATGCAGTAATTATATGAATATATTACTGAAACTAAGTTAATCATTTTTTATTATTAATTAATAATTTTATTTCACAACAAATAAAAAATATTTATTAATTTATAGTATAGAATATTAACCTAAATAAAATTAAAATAATATATTTATATATATTTCATTCATCATTATATATTTTTCAGTTTTGATATTAAATGTCTAAGACATCAATTTTTGTATTAAAATATATTACATATATAGTAAACAAAAATAATTAGCATTTAAAAATCATGTTTTTATGCTTATTTTATTATAAATCAATTATATAATGTAATAGTTACTCAAGACATATTAATATACATTTATAGGGCATATCTATTTTCTAATAATACTGCTTTTATCATATTTCTAGTAAGTTTTCATGTTTCATAATTAAAAACTTATACTTTAGGAATGTATTTTGCAATCAAGACCCTTTATTTACTAGAAATATATGAAGTATCCCATAGTATAAAATCCAAAATATAAAATTTATTTTCAATTATCATATTAATGTACAGTAGTATATATATTTATAATTTACCTATACAGTTTATTAATAATATAAAATTATTTGTATTAAATAATTGAAAGTAAACAATATGAACATTTTATATATTCATTAATTTTAAATTAAAATTTGTCTATTACATTTATGTATCAGTTACAAATAATTTCAGTTGTTATGCTTACATTAACTATATAATTATTATTTTTATATTATAAAATAATATGAATAATAAAGTTACATTATTCATCACTATGATATATTTTTGATATATTTTACTATTCATTAATTATGTGTCTATATGCTAGGTTACTCCTTTATATCATATTTTAAATTAATATACACACATGAGATAATTCAACAAATTAATTTTTTTATGTACATTGAAAATATATAGTTTAGTTAATTGGGACCCCCCACCCCCTTTTATTGTTTTGAAAATGAAGTAATCATTAATATGGGTATATAAATTAAATGAAAATATTATAATTATAATAATACAATAAATACAAATTTAATACAATTTTTTATAATAATAATTTATAATTTTATAATTAAGTACAATTATATGACCAACATATAAATATGGAATGTAGTTTATATATTATTTCACTACCTCATATACCTATAAATACATTTGTTGGTCATATGAATGTTGATATGTAATATGGGCCATATAACTGAACATATAATTTATATATATATATATATATATATATTGGTGATTTCAATGCAAATAAGTTATTCCCTTCTCTTCTAACTTTCCATAAACGAGGTGCTCCATTGGTATCTTATTACCATTTTGTGTGTTGCTATCATTCTACCATTGTCATACTAGTGCACAGCATAAATGGTTTTATAATGTTGTTTATATGCATATTTTGTAACTTCTCACAACTTGCATCTAATCTGCCACACCAATTAGTATTAATTTATATTTTATTATTCAGTTGTATTGTATTTATATTATACATTTTGATTAGATTTAAACTGTTTTTTATTTACAAAATTTGTTTAAATGGCCTCTCTATGAAATGATTAATCTCACAAAAGAAAAGAAAAACATTGAAAATAGCATGCTACTATTAAATGCATACTAAGACTATATCAAAATACATTTTTTGAAGGTTGAAAACATGTAAAAAAAATTATTGTCAGGGTTTAGTCAGCTATATAAAAGTAGTATATTGAACTGTATTGACCCAAATTTAAGTTCATTGTATTCAAGTATATTGTATATTAGTTTAATTAATTTGCATATTCTTAGCAAACATGTGTACATGTACGGTAGTGCAAACTTAATTTCCTTAATAAATAAATTTAAAAAATTGTATCAAATTAAAACATTATGTTCATTGTAGCCTGTAAGTTAAAATGTTATACTATATTTGGTGCATTATTTTAATACTTTCCCCTCTTTTATTATCTCTTTCATGCTCATTACCTCTATTTTTTCTTGGTGTCTATTTGCAACTGGTAAAATTGTCACTTATACATTTTCTTATGTTTGATTTCATTAATCATATAACCATTAATGACAGTTTTCAGTAGGTTAAATATATAAATAAGTGACACTATTAGATTTTCTTGTATAACTGTACCCAAAAAGCTAGATCATAATGTGACAAACTTCTAACAGATTGGTCCTAAACCTCAATCTCATGTCCAACACAAATTTATTACTGGTCAGTTATAAATAAACACATTGAATTTGTATTTAACATATTGTTATGTGTCCATTTTAAACATTTCAGACACAAGCAGTGAGCCTTCATGTCAGTGGGTCAAATGCAGTTGTTAATTATCCAATGTTTTTTGTTGTTCGCCAGCAGCGAGATATTATGTCTTTTCAAGTGCCTCTTATAATTGATCACCAGTAAGTTACATTTTCTAGTTACCTTGAGTAACCGGCTTGTTTATTTATATCAACTACAGTATTACTTACTTTGTTAATTCTGTATTGTTTAGTATTTGTTTGCTTTATTACACATATAATTATTGTTAAAATAAGGCTACAAAAAAAAATTACCAATTTTATTTTACTAACTGTTAATTATAAATAAGGTTTTTTTTAATAGTTTTTTTTTTCAAATTTATTAAGATAATTATTACTGTTGCTATCTAATTTGTTTTGTTGTATTGTTTTCTTTAATTTTCCACAGATACTACTATTATTCGCTGGGCCACACTTTATGCCCATTGGAGGATTCACTCAAAATCCACACAGATATGAACCAGACCATTTACGTGGATATCTCAAGTGATATCGCCCCTATCAATGCCACTCAATTCACCCTGAGGGCAGATATTCTCACCAGATTTCAGCTCAAGTAAGTCATATACAATAGTTGACTAACATCGTCCATATTTGTTTTATTACATTTCACCGTCTTAATAGAAAATTGTTTTAATCATCGTCCTATGCTCATTTATCGACCCCACTTCCATCCCCGTATGCATATGCAAACTTCAATTACCCCAAGCTATTTAGTTTGATCGATTTGTTTTTATTAATGTTTAAAAAGTATTTCGTCATTTATTTTTATTATATATTGGGAGTTAATTTTATCTTGTGTCGACTATATTTTAACAAATAGTTTTCCAATGGTTGCGTCTTTAACAAGTTTAACAGTTAATTATGCTTTGGTTAAAAGGTATTATCGACTATCCGAAAGATCCGAATTTTGCATTGCTTCTGAGACCACTCTTGCCTGTTGACCCTTCTTTCCTGTTTCCCCTACAGTCTTAAAAAGGGGATTGAAGCCTTTGTGACCCCAGCTAGTCCTCAGTATTTCCACTTCGAGTTCCCCGACGGCGTTGACTACGTTTTGGTCACTGTCGAATCTGGCAATACGCTTTGTATGACCGTCTCCCTTCAGTCAGTCCATGTGAGTAAACTAAGCTGGTGTTGTACTCACCCCGTTTCGTAAGCTTAGTGTAAACCCTTACATGTTTAAACCTGTTATACGTAACGTAAACCCTGTTCGTAAGCTATGTAAATGATATGCTAAAAATCATTTTATGAAAAGTTTTAGAAATTGTCGGTAGCCACATAAGTCATTACCTGGGACGCGTATGATATAAAAATGTAAAATTTGCCTCAGTTTTTGTTGTGAAGAAATTTTCACAAAGAAATAGATCTTATCACACTGACATTATATATTGTTGTTTTAATGTGTTTTGTTTTTTCGAATCATAAGGCATCAGATTGGGTAAGTTTAGAATAATTGGCTCTCACTATCATAAAAGATTTTCTAGTCGTGGGGTGTTTAGACGTTGGAGCTGCACAAATCCTGCAAATAGATATTTAAAAGATATAATTTATCAAACTATAAAATATTTATGTAAATAATATAGTAAATTAACTAATGTTGTTTTGAATCTGCACGTTGTTTAATGAATTGTTGCATTATATTTCAATTAAAAACTTAAAATATCGTTCATTAAATATATGTTTCAAATATTATCGATTACTATTGTTATATATATTTTTTCATTTCTTTATTGGCGTGACAAATATCAGGCAGAACAAAAATGAGTTTTTAATCAATATATGACCAATTTGACAGTATATATATACAATATATATCTCATAACCATGTATCCGAACATTAGAAAGTAAACTGAGCTAATGCAAGTAGACTTTTTTGGGGTAGACAAATTGGGGTATGTTACAAATAGTAGAAGCGTTGTCAAGGTATTGGTGTATTTTAGTGTTACTAGCTGCTCATCAGATTATCAACATACAATACACACTTTGTTACTGGTGATTTTCATCGTGGTTAGCCTTTCTTTTGGCTGAATTTGGTTGAGTATCAGATAAGATATAAATATATAATTCAGTAGATATATTTCCTGTTTTTTTCCCGAATTTTTAACATTACTTTGTAAACTACGCAGTTATAATGTAATGCATACAAGTCTTGCATTTCTATCGTTTTATTTACTTTGTTCTATTTGAGAATAGTATTATATGCAATATGTAGTGGTAGAATCAATCAATATGTAGTGGTAGAATCAATCAATATGAAAATGTGGAATCAATCAATTTTTAGTGGTATAATCAATCAATATGAAGTTGCGGAATCAATCAATATGTAGTGATAGAATCAATCAATATGTAGTGGTAGAATCAATCAATATGCAGCTTTTATTTATTATTCATTCAATAATTATTTCTAGTCTAATTGATTAATTATTATCTACTTTGGATACTTTCGTCAAGCTGTGATAAACAATATATAAATAAAATGTTTTTAAGGTTAAAGTTTGTGTTTCTTTCTGGAATTCCGTTTTTATAAAGGAAATTTATGTATCAGTTTATCATACATGACCATGATAGATTTCACATTTTTCATATAGTTATTTAATATTATAATTATTTGTTTTTAATTTTTAAAGAATATAAAATGGATTTAGACATATAGATATTATTGTGTTGTTCTTATTCTACATGCTTGATACATCTTTCTGAGGGGACCTCTCGAAATAATTCTCCATTTTTAAAAGAAATTTGTGACCCCTTGCTAACTTTGTTAAAAAGCTATACTATGCTCATTTATCGATTGTGTCCTTAAATGGTTCTGCGTTGAAAGTTTATAGGTGCAAAGTGCACCTTATTTATGAGTTAATGTTACCGTGTTCTTTCTCACTGCAGTGTCCCGTTTATGAATATGTCCGAAGCACGGAAAATTCGGGAACTTTTCAGACAGTATCAACAAAGGGAGCAATCATTGCCAATGTGAGAAGCAAAGGTTTTGTATCTTCTATTTACATATATTGTATGTATTTATACATTTAAACTGAGGTGTCGATTTTTCTAATTACACCTTTGTTTGTATCCTTTATTTCATATCGTTGCGAAATATTTTACATCTTATGTGTGTGTTTATTATGAATAGTGAATCAGTGTGTATTTTGTAGAACGCAGTATGAACTACAATATAATCAAGGCAAATGTTTACTATGAACTTTAACTATTAATCTGGACCAGTAGTTGGAAATATTTATCTTATAATAATAATTAGAAATCGCGTCGTTATGTCAGTAAAATAATGATATAGCTTAATATTATTTAGCTTGGGTTGTGTAATATTTTTAGTGCTGTTTCCATGAATCTTTTGTTTTTATGACAATATTCCACGAAAAAAAGTCTCTTGACTATAAGCCAATGTAGTAATTGTTTGGAGTTATTTGATCTATAAATGTAAATTATATTTCATCTAATCAATTTGTTTTAAAATACTGTTTATATATATCCATTCCAGGCAAGATTATTAAAAGAAAGAACTACAGCAGGGTTTAAATATCGCTCTGAATTTACTTCCCTCCCCCCCTCCCCTCCCCTCTCCTCCCTATCAGCGTTGGCAGTATGACACAGAGGCCTTCTATGTGGTTCTGGTTCTGAAGCCGACTGACGTGGCCTGCAAGGGTTTCCTACCGTTGGTCCCGTCATGTATGTGCCACTTAATCTCTCACTTATTTACTTACTGGAAACTCCATCCAGTTATATCATCAATGTTTGTTATTCACTGATAATAAATTAGCAACTTCTCTCTCTCTATTTTGGCAATGCTAATCCTCACAGCCAGTTTAATTTTATTCAATTGAAATTGTGACATTTTAAAGTAGGCTACCTTAGCAGATTCAGATTATGTTTTAAATAATTATCTTTAACGAGATATTCATAAAGCATGTTTTTCTATTGATAATACAATTTTGAACCCTAATATATATATATATATATCTATTTTAAGTGATACTTTTAAAACTTACAATGTTTGCACTACTTACCATGACATTTCTAGTTTTTTAAATACCTTTTATATTATTACAGTTCCTTGTGGTAAAGGCATTTGTTGCAATGTCTTGTTATATCTACTGACATTTATGAAGCATGTATTAACTATGATATTAACCTACTCCATATGACTACTACTTCCAATACTACTTCTTACAATTTTAATCAATCGTTTTAAGACTACCAAGTCAAATATAATCACTAAATATAATATTATATTCTTCTGCTCTCCAGAAATGAATATCTATGTTCACATTTACTTACTATTTGGCCTTATATACAGTAAATTGCCCTTGAAGGGCGAATATCATTTCTAAATTAAAATTTCCTTATTAGATTTTATTTGTAAAGTGAAAGTTATATGCTCTTCTACCACCAAATAGTTTAGCTGTTTGTTATGGAAAGTGTTTCATGAGCTAAAGTCGATTAAATACGCCGCTGAGGGTCCTAAGCCACGCACCATAACAAAAACGAACTTTCGAATAATATGTTACTGTTTGTTCTGTCCATTGGCTGTCGTTTTCTTCTTTTTCTGTCTCTGGCTTAACATGTTCCACAGGCATGACTTACCATCTTAGCATGTTCCACAGGCATGACTTACCATCTTAGCATGTTCCACAGGCA
>JAUZND010006721.1:0-21204 GCA_034780555.1 Coelogynopora nodosa
AGACAACCTTTCCCTAGAACATGTGGCTAACGATTTTATTAACAATGAGCGACGAATGCGAAAATTTGCTAAGTTTACCCAATAAAAATATGTGTGTCTTTAAATAAATATTTTCTTATACCTACTCATTTTTACACAAACGAGTGTTTAGACTATTTTATTTGTCATTTACACTAATTACACGGACAACTCTATATTGTATGTTATATTTCCTTTCATCTGCATACACTCTGAATCCACTGTGAATCTTAATAAGTGCATTTTTATACAAATACAATTTTCATGAAATTACTAATTTTATAATTTTATGTGATGATGAAAATCAAAATATGCGGTTAATAAAACAGTTGGGGGGGGGGGGAGGAGGGGGGGGTGTAAATTATGGAAATTTGAAACCCCCCACTGTTCTTTAGCTTCCGCTGTCCCTGTAATATCTATGTAACATATTTTCATATATTAAAAAAATAATATAGTTATAATTATAAAAATTATTACAAAAAAGATATTTCGATATTTTTTAATGGGTTTTTAAATATTTGAGTAATAAACATGTCAGCGTTAAATGAATATATACATTTAACGCTGACATATTTATTACTCATAGTATATATACCATATTTAAAAAATAATAGCAACGATAATATTTTTTGAACCACAATTTACAAAAAACCGCACAGAATGTAATTATAGGTCTGCATGAATAACAGTCCTACAAAGTTTCTTTTACAATTAAACCTTTATATAAAGATCAAGACGCTAATATAACACATGTTTTTTGTGAATTAAAAAGTTTTTAAATATTTAATTTAGTTTAAAAACAAAAATCACACTGGTCACCTTATGTGCACTGGTGGGTTTCGACACCTCGGCAGTGAAACTTCGCTTTCGCCCGCCAACAGGACAGTTTCGAATGTAACAAGCCTCCGCCACAGCTAAGCATCCAAGAATCACAAACAGAACCAGTGCCTTATCCATGTGGTTTCCGTGTAAAGACAATTAGAGAAGAAAGATAACAACTTCTAAGTTTTATGTTATTAACGTATGCTGTGATTATAAAGACAAAATAAACAAATTCGCAAGCTAATTTTATTGCGGAAATAAAAACTGATGGACTACACTTATATGGTTTAGCTTAAGTATAGATGCTTTATACAACTGTGACCTGTCCTGTTATAATAGCCAATGTAGGAAGCATTTCTAATCACCGTCGCGTAGCGAAACATTGACATGTTGCATCTTGTTCGAGTATAGGAACCGATAATAGACTTGCCTGTCTGTTATCCATGTTATATCGAATAGTGCTGACTGCTGCTGAGACACCACAGAAGAGTTCTGCAACGGCTGCCTTATCGCTAACAACTTCAAGTTTATGATAGTTTCTATGTAAAATAAACTGGCTATACTATTTGCTAGTATTGCGTTGGCGTTTGATATAATTTATACGTTTGCAATACTTCCAGCCATCGTCCATTGCCGCAGAAATCGCTAAATGTATATAGCAGGCGTCAGATAAATTGAAGTGCTTTAAATGGAACAATGTATTGAAATATATTATCATGTTTGGAAGGGGTGACCTGACTCTCGATATTTCATATCCGGTTTGGTATTAATTGAGCACTATAGTTATATTGAAAATGAAAACCATGCATTATAGGTGATTGCTGGCGAAGAGGAAAGATTGCATAATAGTAGCTATTACCATCGCGCAGTTACCGTCGGTCAAATATTTATCGTTTAAGTATATATTGCTATGATTTTAAATAAACCATTATTACATAGATAAGAAACATTTTATTTGACGCGTATGAAAAAAAGTTATAATAGTGATAATAGTAATAATATACAAAAGATATACTATCATGTAAAGTGTCATGATGTTAATTCTAAAATATATCATATCATATATGGTGTGTTTTATTATACATTCATCAAATAGAAAAGCTATCCAAATTACATAAACTATCACGAATCAGATTCCTAGTGCACGGCTTCAAGTTATTCCATAATCTCCTATAATATAGTAGGTCTACTATATATTTATAGATTTCTAAATAAGAAAGATTGGAAGATAATTAATGCATTTGAAATGTGGTGCCGTCGAAGAAGGCCCAACAAAGCCGCGGCTCTGCTCCATGATTCTCAATGCTCAATTATCATTCTTTGGACACATCATGTGTTACATTATATACATATGGATTCTACTATCCTCTTCTGTGTAGACTCTTCACTTGCACTTTTATTAATTATAAGTTGAAAAAAAAATTCAAAATTTTTTTTATTGCTCTTAATAAAATATTCTTTGGGGAAGACACTTCAAAACCCATAGGACCTATCCAAAATTTTATCCAACAATATTATCCAAAATCTTTCAGAAAAAACAAATTGAATCAAATTATCCCTGTTTATTCAAAAATTCATTTTGTTCAAACTTTTATATATCCACCAAACAAGACTATAATAAAAATAATGGTTTTAAATATAATTTTTATTATTATACTTTAAATGCGACATATAGTATTATACTAATATAATACCTTAATATACCTTTTTTATTCCGATACCATGGAAGTGTGAAGAAAATTCATATTGGGAGTTGCTGAAAGTCAGTCTTGACTTGACGGAACCATGTCACATTTAATATTTCTAGCATCAGTCGGGGACATTCCATTTTAAGCGTATTTTGCCGTGATTGTAGAGTTTGAAATAATTTTTTGTGACTTTATCGATTTTAAATAGGTTTTTATTTGTCCCATTTGTCTCTGTTACCTAATAAAGGGGGAGGGAATAAAAACATCCCAATTGGACCTCGATAGAATGGCCCTGTATCTTCCCTATATTTAAAACGAAGTCGATATTTTGAAATTTTGAATAATATAAATATCAATAAAGTTCGATATTACTATAGCAATATAAACCGATAAAATTTAAATTAAATTATACACCCAGTATAAGATCAATAAAATGTGATTATTGATGTTTTATATGTTTTAGACATAAATTAAACTAAATTATATTTAACTTGATTTTTCTGAATAAATTAAACAAAAGTTAGCATAAACCGACTTTACGAAAAGAGTTTTCCGATGAGAAACTTTACTGCGGGTAAAAAAACAATGAGCATTCAAAATTTGACGACAATTCCTTTTTTAGAAGAAAGAATTTGTGAAAAGTTGATTCCATTGGAATTTTCTCTAGGCGAATTAAATATACAATTTAAAGGAGATAAGTGGGACATTCATACTCATCCAGAAAATCTTGATCCCACTGAATTAAAACGTTTGGAAAGGGAACGCAAGGAACTATTGGATGAAAGAAAACTATTGGAGATTAAATTTGACATTCTCATGCAAAATTTTACTGAAAAAACAGCTATTGTTAGTATATATGACAAAAAGATTGTCGAACTTAGACGTTTACTCAAAAAATCTACCGATTAAATTTGTAAAGATTTTGTTGTTATATGTTAAATGTTACTAATATAATTAATAGCATTTATATCAGCCATAATTCTAGCTACAGCATATATGTACAACAATATATGTGTTATATTTATTGTTTGATAGTTTGTAATATATTTTATAAATTAACAAAATATCATTTATATACATAATTGTCCCTACACTATAGCAAGTTATCGTATTGCAAGTTATTTATAATAGTTTTACAACGTTTAAAATGGATATTTACAAAATTTCGACGATTTAGCTACATCGAATAATAATAATAATATGTATATATATGTTGTAGTCCTTGGGGGAATGATAAAAAAATTGAGTTTGAAAAATACATATTTTTTATGATGGCATCATAAAAGACTAATAAAAAAATGTTGTACCTATATAACTTGTTATAACATGTTTTTTTATTTAATTGGTCAGCGTTTTAGGCCTTATGATGACGTCATATAGCCGACACTTGGAAATTCAAAAAAGAAAAATGATTATGCCACTAAATGAAAATGTTATATTGATAATTACATGTACGAGATAATTAAATAACTATAAGTTTTAATACGATTTGAGAAGCAGAAAATATACTATTTTAGTGCTCACTATAGGATCTTACCACACCATTGGTGCAGCGTGACTAGTCCAGATCACGAGAAAAAATATATATTGTATCTCTTATGAATCTAACTATAATGGATGGACCTTTTGTTTGCACATGTTTATGAACGTAAGATACTTTTTATCATGTAGGGTGTTGTATATCATGTAATACGTTTGTCTTTACATATCTAATTTTATTTTAATATTTCACTTAGCTAGCTACTATTACATTCAAAAGTTAAAACAAACTAAACAATTAATTGATCAGAATATAGTATAAATGAATAATGTGTAACTCTAATGATATATTTCAATGTTATTCAGAATTAATAACTTATTTTTCGATGTGTCAAGTGTGCGTTAAATAAATAACTGTAAGTGTGTGATAAATAAATCACTGAAACTTGGTACAGTAGTTATATACATTATTTTATGACAATGAACATTTCACGTGAATCCGATACTATGATAGTTAGGATAACAATTTCAAAGTTTAACATATACCGGTTTGTACTGATCCGAACAACATAATATGCCATAATTTTTTTATTTCCCTAATTTAAATATTTCAAAATTTTAAATTCTTGATTTTTCATTGACTGATGGAATCGGTCGACTGAAAGAATATATATATATATACAATATATATATTTTTAACAAAAAAAGTTTAGAATATAATAAATATTTATTAATATTTTCTAAAAACCAACTTTATAAACAAGACAGAAAAACAAAAATGACCAGTTCTTAAAAAATCGTTTTTTTTAAACTGGACGTTTTCATGGACCTGTCACGTGACTTAAGAGGTGTCAGAGCAAATCTTTTTTCTATAATGCTAAAATGACCGCAGAAAAATGTTGCTCACAGGTGCAACGTTTAGCACGACCAGCCGCGTTCTTTTTCAACATTTCGTTGACAAGTGGTCGGGGAAAAGTGTACGACCACGGATCTATTCCATTTTGTCGTCGTATTTGAATTATAATAAGCAAACTGTCGTAATTAATTTGTCCTATATTAAAAGTATTACATTTAATTCATCGTAATTTAAAAAAATGGTATATTGCATTGTTGTAATACGATTTTAAGTAAAAGTAAAACTATATCGAATACTATTGATTTTTCAATCCGTTTAATTGCTATCAGCAGTAACTGGCAAATAATATAATTCATGTTAATTACCTATATCATAATTATACGCTTTCTGGAAACTTTAACTGAGCCTTATAAACAGGCTGCGTAAATCTTTCTTGCACTTTTGTTATAATGTATGCAGAAGTTGTACGTACGGCTAAGTATTCAGATACGTCTAAACGCGGTTTCGTTTTCTGAAGTTTTAAATTATGTAATTTTACACATACGATTTTTTATATTACGATAAATAACATACGACTGTGTAAATAAGATCATTTATATCCTATAATAATCGATATTTCATTACATCCATAATAATATTAATTATCTAGAGTTTATAATAAATAGAGTGCAGCGTATATACATTACCGCCTTCTCATTTACCTTTTAATAAATAATATGTAGCACGGTTCAAGTATCAACATTTGGTTACTAAAACAATATTATTATCAGATTACGCACGAACACAGCCCCTATCAATATAGGTAGCCCAGAAAAGAATGTAGTCATGTAACAATATTTACAGAATTTCAAAATTGTACATAAATGTATAATAAAATTATGCACAAAAATGTATCTATGAAAGAATAAAATTTTAGAAAAAAAGTGATTTCGTCAGATACTTATGGCTGCTGATACAAAAGCAATTTTAAAAACGGTTTTATTATGTATATAATTTAAAAAACTGAAAAAAGCCTTGAATAAATTTTGTCGTTGTAAAGACAAACACATGAGACTTTTCATTTAATTTATCATTCAGTGTAATGGAACACAAACAAGTTAATGACACATATTATGTGCATTAAATCAGAAATTTTGTTCAGCGTCTTTCTGCCGATATTATTTTTGTATTTCTTAAAGTAATGTTTTCTTATTGAAACGATGTCTCTCTTAAAGGTTGGAAAATATTTTTATGCAGTGCCACTCATGAAGACGCCCTTTGAGTATTTTGCACGTTTTAATAAACAGAAAAGGGGAATAAAATGAAAAGATTTTTATAATCATTCTTTCAGTTCACGATAATCTAAAATTTAGATACTAAAAGCATAATTGTACATTTGATGTTAAAATTTAGTATTTTATAATTGTAAATAATAATTATAAATGAAGCACTCATTGCATATTTCAATCAAAAAAGCTGTCCAGTTTAATTTATATTTAATAAATATTTATAATCGTATTTATGTGAAGAAAATAGCCCGGTAACCATCCCATATGAATAGCTAATTAGAATTCCTTATAAAAAAATTGTGATTTTTTGTAGCAACAAAAAACAGCAAGATTCCCACATAACAAAATTTGTTTTACATCCATCGTTTAAATATTGACCTAAAAAATATTAAATTTTCTGGTAACTATAAATCATAGTTTGATATTTTCTAGTTGTCAATAATTTTTCCATTTTCATTTAAGGTATATATAATTACAATATTCATAAAGGTACATAATTAATACATGTGAGAATATTTTTCGATATCTGTTTGATCAATGGTGACGTTTTCGATGCACTTACAAAACACACACACGCTAATAGAGCCGAATTGCCAGGTGACTCACTCGGGCAATTTAAATATTAACTTTCCCCAATAATAACATTTGATAATATCGTAAGTAAAATACAACAATAAAAGATATAAAAAGATGGATAATCAGAATAATCGGGTATATATTGGATTGGAATAGTACAATTAAGGCCTAACGTTGAACCGTCAAATCACTCCAGTCTGTATTTATATGCACCCGAATAAGTTCAGCAATAAGTCGGATTTTGAATGCGCCTGAAAGGATGACAAATTGTAGTTGTGAAGAAAACAAAACAAATTTACTGCATAATGTCCCAATTATTCTTCCCATTGATGACTGAGACAGCAACCGCACAACAAGCACAGTTCGCGGTTATTTGAGGACGGTGTCATCCATTTCTGGACAAGGATCATCCACTGGCTGTGACCGTTTTCGGATCTTGACTACAATTTCAGTGAGCGAAGATCGCATTCCCTCGTCCAAGGACTTGAGACAAATCTGTAATGTAAGTAAGCGGAGTAGCATGAGAATATTAAGTTATGATAATATGCTGAGTAACCAGCTCGAACTTTATTTTGGCAGATCGTGTATGCCCAAGGATGTTTTGTTTTGTGATTGCCTAAAAGGTCAAAAAATGTTATGTTATGAAATTATATAATATACCTTAAATACAATTTCTACGTATTATTTTTATGATATTCTTAAAATGCCATAACACAAGAAAACATTCTTCATTGTGTTTTTTAAAGGTCGTTGAAAAAATTATTTTTAAAAATTCAGAAAGTCACTGAGTTGAACATTTTTATGCTAATGTCATGACTTTTGCGGACTCATATAATGGTCATGAGAGAGAATGCATTCGATGCATCTCACCTCTGAATACACATAGCTGATATTTTCTATCGTATTGTATCTGTGAAATTTAGAGATATCAAAGCTCAAACCTCAAAAATAATATTACCTATATTAGTGTATAGGTAATAATTTTTAGTATAGGTAACAATTTGTATTTTGAATAGTTACCGATTAAGTAATAGTACTATGAAAGGAAATAGGAAATAAGATGCAGCAAAATATTTTTTTAATATTATAAAATGCATATAACAAAAGAACTGAACTAAATAATTGTTCATAAAAAATATCACAGAAATAAAAAAACCAGTCCAAGAGATGATGAAACAAACGGACACTGTCACTCACATCGTATGCGGGCGGCTCAGAACCGTCCTCCAAGCGCTGGTCCCTGCGCAGGCCGCACAGATTCACAATGCCCTGCTCACTGACGTTGCGAACCGCGCTGTTCTTTTCCCGTGTTCCGTTGACCAGAAGGGGGAGCATCCCGCGGGCATACAGGGCCAGGTTGTCCAGAGCCTGGCGCGAGTGGAGTACCACGTAGGAGCAGACCTGGGATGTAAGGATCTTCACGTCTGAGGAGTCATTCTTCATGCTCTGTTCAGGGGGGGGGGAAGACTACTCATTAGTCACTCTTTGCTGGGCTAGCGCAGTTGGTTCACTGAAATATATTGTTTTAACCTTCGAGATACCAATTGTTTGTATATTTCTGCAAAATGTTATACTTAAATTTAGTCACCAAAAATGTCAGAGTTCGTGTTGGGTTTTAATTCCCCCCCCCCCCCCCCAGTTTCCCTCGTTTATTTCGTCTAAATGGTTTTATTTATAGAATAATGTATAATATTATTTTGCCAGGTATAACACTTATATTTGAAAGAAAAAATAATGATATTAGTAATATTTCAACAAGTAAATATTGATAATAATAATAGTATACTATTAGTACAGTGGATAAATATCGAAAGTTAAATCAGTATAAAAATATTATTTCCAAAAACACAGAATAGAAAGATTCTATTACTAATTAGCTATTACAACTTATCAAGTGGCACTTAGTATACCTAAATGTTAAAAAAAATAAGCCAAACACCACTCAAAATATGGTATTCATGCCACACTGGTTGCTCATTAACTCTTACTCATTAATTAATGAATCTTCATAAAATTAAACAAAAGATTCACTGAGTTTATCTGAAAAGTTAATAATTATATTTTTGTTCCTTTTATGTGTTATTGTACAATTAATTAACACTCAAGAAGTTACAAATTAATGTAATATAAACGTTTGTATTCCACTATTATTTTAATTAAATTCGAATTATTTTAAATTATTGCAAACAAAAAAGTAATCTATAGTATACTTTGTTTTAGAAATAGTATGGAAAATATACACCAAATATTCATCTACTTATTTATAAATTTGTACTTATTTTGCACTTATTTTGTAATTTGTACTTATTAAGTTATTGTAACTTTTGAAAATTCCTTTCTGTAATTTTCATCAAAAATGATCATCCCCTGCATAATAAATAACCGCAAATTGTTTTTGTTATCCGGTTACTTGTGGATGGCAACACCAGCTAAGAACGGCAACAGTGGTATAGATCACCTTAGCAAGAACCTGCAGAGATGACTGCATCTGCTGTGCCAGGCCCTCCTGAGCCCAGTATCCCAGCATGCAGCCCAGACACCGGATTCCTGTTTGGCAGACTTGGAGCTGAAGAGGAGAGAGAGGACACAGAAAGAAACAGTAGGTAATATCGATCGATGACTTGTAAAACACAATAAATATGGCATACTGGCATAACCAGTGTTTGACGCATCAGTGATTACGTGTATGCTGATTTAAATTATTTAAGTTGTCTTTAAATCAACTAATCAAACTTTAAAACATAATTATGTTATAGTATTATACAGAAAATAAACTTAAATAATATAGTATACTAAAGTAACTTACACAGAATACTTTATTTCCATATTGCGATTTTAAAGTATATTAAAAAATAATATTGTTGTTAAAATTAAAGTGAAATCTAGAAAATGTAATATTTGAAATGTTTGTTAAATACCGTCATAATTATATCAACAGTCAATTTCCATATAACATTTTAAAATGTTATCTGAAAAACTAGAATTTGTAACGTAATCAATTAATATTATATATTTAAATCACTGCCCTTGTTAAAATGGTTACGTCGTCATATTATGCAGCAAAACACATCTAAACAAATCAACCAACAGAAAATCATTCATAATTCTAAATTGAGGCTTTTCCTTTTTTTGCATGTTTCTAATTTAACAACTGTGAGCAACAGTCACATTTAAATAAATAAATTCGGTACTAAATTAGAAGAAAAACAATCTAATCCACGAAAAAATACATTAAGACGCAAACACAGGCTTTTCCAGGTTATAATTATAGAAATGGATCTAAATTTCTATCCATTTCTAGATTATGGTAATAAAATTTAGAAGTATATATTTTAACGTATTAAACCTTGACCTAAAGTTTAATATTATAAGGTCAGTGTACCATACAAGATCACTATTGTTGTTTTTACGAATTCTCCGATGTCTAACCTCAAATCCCCGCTCCAACTGAGCCCTATCGCTGTGAGAGGGGAGGGGGAAGGGAACTCACATTATCACTGGCACAGAAGTCGTGTACGGCTGCGACAATCTTATCCCCGTTGGCGGAGTCGACCTGCTCCACTCCGATGAACTTGGTGGCCGCCATCTTGAGTGTCACCAGCAGCATCACACCTCGGCCGTGCCTCCCGGTCCACTCAATGGTTGGCAGACCTGTTGTTGACATATAATATGTGGTAACAGATAGGATGTTGTGATCATGATCTTAGTCATAGTGCTACTCTAGACTGGATAGACTGGTGATCGTTGTTATGCTTAGCCTACTGCAGCTGTGCAATACAGTGGACAGCGTCGCGAAAGGATAAGTTTGGCTTATTAAAACTGAGTGAAACAATTAAGTCTGCACTCTTTTAACCTTTGCTAAGAGATCCGTTTCATTTATATTAATTTGGAAAGAAACGTAGACACAATATAAAATATTTATTTATAATTATTTGAGATACATAGTCATCTAACAATGTGTAATGTATATGCAATATTAACGTTTAATCAATATTGGTTTCATCATCAATACGCTGGTCCAAGGACAAGAACGTTTGAAACGTTTAGATAGTTTATTATTAAACAATTCATTTACACTAATAACAATCGTATTATGTCAAATATATTATAATAATTGTTTTCAGTATGTAAACTACTTTTGCAACTCAAAATTACATTTTAATTAGTAACTTGCGTTTTGTTTTTGTTATACTTATTATGTATTTTAATTTATATTAGAAAAAATATCAGCAAGAACTAAAATTAATAAACTACATTTTGCAACACTTTAAATTTTTTTTTATTATTTAACAACTATGATGTGTTTATAACTGTTTGTCATTTATATTGATTCACGGAAATTTAACTAGACTTACAAGAATCCTAGTTTCTTTCATTTTAAATATTCTCAAAATACATAGTTACCGTGCTTTCATCATAACGAACTTTAAAGAGATTGTAAGTACAGTAAAAAAACATAATAAAATAATAAAAACACAAAAATATATAACTATTGTATAATACTATCAAATTTATGAACATGTACTACAAACAGTCTATATTTAGACGAAGATATAACAAGTGAGATAAGTATACTGTTATTATAATTTATTATTGTCATCTTTGATCGTTCAATACAGATAAATCAATATTATAATTATTATAATTATTACAAGGTGTATAATTCTTTAGATATGTTTACAATAGCCTACAAGTAATAGAATTACTGTATTTTAGCAGCCATAATAGTATGTATAATTATAAAAGAAATCTAAGTCACTTTAAAATCTAAAGACATTTAAGGACATCACGGTCCTGCATGAAGCAGAAAATTAAAGATAATTAAGTACATTTTTGTCATTGAACAACATTTAAGGATATTTAAAGACCGCGGCACCCACACTACACAGTTAAAGAAACAGTGGTACAGTGTGATGACCCACCCTTGAGCATGGAGATCAGTGTGTCGCTGGTGTCCTCCTTGCTGACGGCACAGACGGCCCCCAGACAGGCGGAACCCACGACCCGCGTGGTGTCGGTAGTGCAGTCGAGGAGGGGGGCCAGTCCAGCCACCAGGCCGCGCAGGGTCTCCGGCTTCATGCGTGCGCCGCCACCCTCTATGCAGCAGCGCAGAGTATGCAGACTCGAGTCTCTACAGCAGGGGGTGGGGTGGGAGTTGTCAAACATTGGCGGGGTCTTATCGACATATCAAACCTTGTACTAGGTCAACTAAATCATAGCATATGTCTATAAGGAGTCCTATAGTTAATACCCGTTAGTGCTTAGTGAGACTCATTAAAAGTATCAATTCAACTCGGTGGAAGTTTGAAATATTATAATATATTATGGTCAAGTGCAGACTGTTCTAAACTATGTTCAAAATAATGTTCATAAGATTTGGTCATATATTTTTTCTAGATTTGAGAACATTTTCGCAATTTAAAAGCAGAAATATAAAGATGTTCTAACGCAACAAGATTAGTGAAGTAGGATGATAATCATTTATAATTATTTAAAATTATATATTATGTACATTATAATGTGATGAAAAAATAGAATGTACCTACTATATTATATAATATTAAATTTTTATGTTAAAATTTTCCAAGTGTATACTGATTGAAGGAATGGATTACGAGAGTTGCACATGAGGCAACCAATTAACATAACCAACCCGAAATATTTACAAAAAGGAACTAACTGCATTCCTGAATTTAATGGTTGACACTAACTATATTGATTTTAATATATGTTTTTACAAAGTTACTCTTTTAAAACAATAACTATATTAAAAACAATACAGTATGAACGGTAATACGATATCCACATGATCTTTGATAGAGCACGATGAATCAATATAATGGAAAGGTTGAGTTACTGTCGATGGTCCAGTCAATGACAAAAATGCAGTGTAATTATAAAGTAAAAGTGATAGAATTCACGGTAAAAAGAATTCATGTACCGGACAAATTCTCTGACATCCGAGATTTTAAAATGATCTCATCTGATTATTATTCTTATTATTTAGTTTAAAAAAGGAACTGCGTCCGTAACTAATTTTGTTAATTAAGAGTTAATTTTTATTCATCTCCCCCACCTTCCAGTCCAAATGTTAAGATTCGAAAACCACAAAACTATCCTTTAAAAATAAAGAAACTAATCAGAAACATGAAGGTGGCTGAAGAACTGTTCACAACTGAAACATCTCTAACAAAACGGACCACTGACTGACCTGTACTCGGAGGTGGAGATGCACTCCTTGTTGAGCAGGTCGAGAAGCAGCTTATCGATCTTGTCGGTAATGGTGGAGAGGTTGCCCATGGCGGTGGCCGCGCGCAGACGTACCACCCGGGTGGGATCAGCCAGGGCCTTCTCGAAGGTCGCCTGCAGTTGGGCCACAAACGGCTTCATCGCCAGCGTGCACTGTGTACCGGTGGAGTATTTGGGGAGGGAGGCGGGAGTCAATGACAATATTAAGTGAAGGGATTAGTATGACGTGACAACCAATGGAAGCTGAACATATTACACAAGAGTATAAAAAAGAATAACTTATTGTTTCATATAAATGTTTATCATTCACGGCTAATAATTTAAGATAAGTTATATTTTAATGATTTAATTTAAATGAACTTTGTTAGCTTTTCTGAAACTATCTGAAACTATTTGAAGTGATCACATTCAACTAATTTAGAAAATATTTTGAAATGCCTACAACAAAATAATTGAATTGTGGCCACTATTTATAGCAAGTACAGGCAATTTAGGATTTAAATATTAAAATGACATATTTTTAGAGGTAAACGTCTGCTTGTAAATGATCGTGATGACTTTAATACAATTAAAATCATGTATAATTTATTATAGTTCTATTCTTTTAAATAATTATTTACATCTGGCTAATTTAGATATCAAATTAAAGAATTACATAATAATTTTTTTTAAACAATATCCCACGGCGGTACTTCGTAAACCTTGAAGCTTTAATTAAATAAATTATTTCTTCAATCTTTTTTGCACAAATCGATTCAAGGTATAATAGGCAGCACTGCCTCTCGTTAAACGACTGTCACAGAAACTGTGAACAACCAAAACAACAGCATCCCACCGGCCTCCACCTACCTTGATGAGCAGAATGCCCAATGTCTCGATGATTGGCGCCCTGATGTTGTGTCCATAGCGCAGACCCATCACCCGGATGAGCGGTCCGGCCACTTTGATGGCCACACGACCCAGCGACTTGGTGTTGGTGGCACCGATACACTCGCCCAGGCCCAGTGCAGCTACCTCCTGAAGTTCAAATCGAGTTCATAACATAGACATAATGACTTTTTTTGAGAACAATGCTTAGACAACATCAAAAGAACATGGACAACAAAATAAACAAAATTGTGTTATTATCGGCGCCATCTCACAAAACATTGAAAATGATTTATTTCTTTACTAATCGTCTTCATTTTCCACGAGGAACAAAATGATAATAAATTAAATTCTATGATAAATGAATAAAATTAAAAATAGTCGCATACTAAATTAATTTTGCACATGAAGTGTTTATTCATGTTATGTATTTAATATATAAATTTTTAAACATACATCCAAAAATTATTTAAAAAATAATATAATCATACAAAATATTTAATAGTAGTGAATCGAAATGTTTCATCCACAACCTGGCAGGAGTGGACTACAGATTTCACGAATGAAGCGGTTGGCAATGGCGACCTACACTACACTCTACAGAACAATAAATACCTTGAGCTCTGGCCGACCGTTGAGAATGGTGTCCCGATAGACGTCGAGGAAGGGCCCCACCCCGCGCCCCTCCAAACAGAAGCCGGGCAGCAGCACCTGTTCCGTCTGGCCAGGTCCCAGTATGGCACGTTGGTCCTGCAGGGCAGATCGAACTGAGGTGCGCAGCTCACCCGCGTACTCGCAGCTCTGACTGCCCCATTTCTGTGTGGAGCAGGGTGGGGAGGTTGGTGGATCAGTGTAGCTCAGAGCAATTCCTAATTCATTGATTTAGGTTAAATGAATCATGGAGACGCGGAAAATTCATTATCTTTTTGAAATAATGTACATCATAACCGAATCAGAATAACCTACGAAAATGTAGAGGTCCAACTAGGTTCTGATACAAAAATTAGTTTGAATTAAAAAAAACTCATTGTCAAGTGCAAAGATACAAAATCACACAGAAAACGCAACACTGCATTTTAACATTATACTTTTATTCCAAAAACTCACAATTATCTTAAAATGAAACACTAAACGAATTGTCTTTTACAAAAATTTCAGACCCGCGAGTATCATGTTAATGATAAATAAATGTATTGCTTATGGAAATAGATATAGCTTTATTTCAGGTTAATTAAACGGTGATATTTCAATATTTATTAAAAATTTATAAAAATAGTATTAAAAAAATAATCAAAAACTATAAGAATTAAATTTTCTTTTGTAAAAAGAAACTATAAATGCCAGTAGAATTGTAACAAACAATACGTCATGTAACTGATTTCGTGCATCGTATAATAAATTGAACAACTTCGTAAACATTTCGCCATACTGACAATAGTTATTATTAGGAATATTCATTCTTGAGGCCAGAGCGGCAAGGGGGGCGCCAACTGTTGAAAATGTAATGCATTAAAATATGATTTGCAAACATTGCCAGTCTGTATTATGTTAGTATCGTGACAGTATTATTAGGACATTACATGTTATTTGTTTATTTGAACAATTTAAACTTTGCGGTACATATTGGAATATAGACAATCTAGATCGTCGCCTATAAATTCTACAAAACAATTAGTATAATTTTAGCGAATTGATATCATCCTGATATATAGATATCCAATAACATAACAAATTAGTCAACAATCAAATTGAATTTAACTTTGATTTTAATGATAGCTTTACTTCATGGATTACAGGTTTGAAATCAGCCTAATTTATAGCAAAAATTATTATAGGTATAAGTAACCTATATATTATACAAATTAGAGTTTGGACAAATAGACTTGTTGGATTTTGAGGCAACGTTAAATAACAGTCAAATGCAATTATTAATTTTAGTATTATGAGATTAGCACATTGATTTTAACTGATTTTAATTGTAAGATACACACGAACTACTTGTCCATTATTTAAAGAGGCTTTATTCTACACGAAACTATTTTTAATATTTTAATTAGCCGCATGCATGTCAATCACAATTACATATAATTAATTGATAACTAAGAAACAATTTGATAGTATAAAAAGATATATTATAGATGTATTTAATGTTCCTCTCGCACCATTAAAACGTGCACAGCATCCATGATATCACTGTGAAAACTAAACGTGAACTATTAATAAATATTTTGTAGTTTCATGTTAAGTTTAGTTCATTTAAACTTATATTTCTGATTTTGAAAAAAATAATGAACAAAATATAATTAATTTACCAGCTGTTTATAAAAAAAATTATTTAGCATTTTGAAAAAATGACATCATATTATGATGTAATAGTATTCCAAATAATATTGATAGTAAAAAATCAGTTCCTAGTTTAGATTTAATAAAAACTAAATACAATTAGAAAAGAACAACTTTTTAGATTTTTTTGTATAAATATATCATGTAACATAATATGAAAAATTTTAGTCAAAGTAATTATGTTTCATTAGATATGTATTACTCTACTAAACAGAATCTTTGAATTTGATAGATAATATTATTATTTGAGGGCTCGAATGAAACAAAGAATGACATGTCTACGCTATTAATGTTAGCAATGTTTGATTATAATAGTATTTAAAGTAAGACAGCAACAATCGAAATATATTTAAAAAAACATAGTAAAAGTTGTTAGTGTTTAATTTTAATAGATCAAATTATTATTTCCCTAGAATTTATACTATATTATTCGCCTTCAATTTAGTGGATATATTCAGCAATGCGAGAATATTATAATGAACTATCTACGCAACATAAAACAATTATAAATTGCATACCTTAGTTATTAGTTACTAATAGTTATTTAAAGCATCTACCACTATTTTTGCAACCATTTAAAAATAGGCTAGTCGTTGCACTACTATTTGCAAATAGATTAATATAACACAAAAATAAAACTTTTATATTTGTCTTTAAAACCTGGTATCTCATAAAACCATATCTCATCGACCATAAAAATATGATTTCGTATTTCCAAGACCCTTACACGTCAGTCAACCACCCCGAGTGCACCTAACTGTAACCTGACCAGACCACCCTCGACACAACCAAGGATTAACAGGGAGTCTCCCCCACCCCACCTTGACCATCTGGTCGATACAGCCCCAAGCGGCGGCCAATGTCCTCGAGTCATCACTGGTGAACAGCTTGAGCGCGGTGCGGATCATCTTGGGATAGAAGTCGGGCAGCACGTCCTCCACCTCCTCACTATCGCATCGGGTCAAATAGGCGGTCAACAGGAGCATGGCGGCGGTCTGATCTTCGGACTCCTCGCGTGTGGCCAGAGAGGAAAGGTCACTGAGCACGAAACGGATGCCCAAATCGTCTGTGAGGGACAGGATCACTGTGGCACAGTGTTCAATTTCCTGGCCGGGGGGAGGGGGTCAATATAGGATAGTTTAAATTGATAGTTGGAGGAGGTTGAATACTATTGCATCTTGAGCAGTGTTAATCCTACTAATAATATATTATTAATAAGCGCAAGTCTCTAATGATAAGTTTTTACGAAGTGTAAATATCAAAAAATATTTCAATTATGTGAAAAATCGCATCTACTAAGCAATGTTATTATATACAGATCTCTAATAACACGTTTCTACTATGCGTACATCTATCTCTATAGTAATACGAATAATATTAAGTACATATTTTTACTAATCAGTTTCTAATAAGTGAAAATTTATAATCAGTTTCAATAAAGCAAACATTTCTCAAAAATTATTGGTTAATGATGGTTAACATCTTCTGATGTTATTAAGCGAAGATTTTTAACACCAGGTTTTTATTAAACGCAAGTATTAAATATTTAAAAGGGAAGTGTTCTAATGATAAATTAAGTATTAAATATCAAACATGCCAATATTTTATGCAAGGTCGATTATGTCTTGTAATTAGGAGCGTAACTATATATTATAATGATAACCTAGCCATGTTTATCTCAAAATAAACAATTTAATTATACCCTTTTAAAAAGTAACCAATTTTTTCATTTATTGGAATAAAATTATTAATTTCAAAATTCAATAATGTAATTAATATTATTAAAACTAAACAAATAATAAATATGTAAAAAAAATAATAATAATAATTAGAAAGCAGAACAACTAATGTAAATAATTTAATTATCCTCATCATGGGTTATAAGTCAAATTCTGTCGAATCAATACTAAAGTAACCTTATACCACTCAAAACATCATTACGCAACAACAAAACAATCAACTAGTGTTTCACGATTCCAAAAACTGTATCAAAACCATCCTAAATGATGAAAGCAGACCGGGTGGGCTACACTTGGGCCACACCACGCTCACCTCATCCTCATGGTCGGTGTCCAGCACGCAGACGATGGCTCTGAGGAGCGCTGGCAACAGTTTGTTGAGATGTCGTGAGAGAGAATCACCCGCCACCGAGGCCAGGAAGGAGAAGGCTCGCGTGTTCACGGTCGGAGTGGTCAGCTGAAGATGAACAGAGAGCACACATGATTAGCGCAGCAGTTTATATGTTTTTTAAATTGCTAATATCGATTTTTAAATCGGTTAGTACCGCAGGACGAACAAATTTTACACTTTCTAAATCTATTATATTACTAAACTTTGTGTTGTCACAATTTATAATTCCAACGGTTTAAATGATTATAATTTGAAAAATGTAGCTGGAATAATATAATAGTCGTCTCTATAATATTATGGAGTCATTTTGTAACTATATAATATGAGGCATTATTTAAATGAATATAAATTGTTTCGCTAATCACTTGAATAATATTTTTACTCCCTACATAATAAATCAAAATTCAATGCGATGAGTTTTATTGGAATGTTAAAAGTTAATTTAAAACATACTTCGTTTTCAAATTATGCTTTTCCGAGATGACTTTAACAGAATCTGTATATTATAAACATCAACATAATAAATAAGAAATTCATTATTTTCCAAAGAATTCTTAAAATTTAATTTAATAGTATCCCTTTCGCTGTCTGTCAGTATAATTGGTGTAATGAAATACATTGCAGAGGATAATAATTATCTCTTCATTTAAATAATTATGGAAGAATCCACAATCCCCAAGATACAAATAATAGCGATTTGAGATCAAAATGGAAACTTTTATAGTCTTGGTGCATTATTTTTATGTTTTCTATTTATGTTTTCTGTGTCTAACACAATATAGTAATGCCAGTGCTTCTACTGGAGTTTTTACCATTATACACGCCTGACCAGCAAAGTCGCGCCACATTATTGAATGTAATACGGTCTATTATTGTATCAAAATTTATGTATGAGTAATTTCTTAAAAAAGGTCTATATATAAGAAATCGAAAATTGAAGACAAGTTATATTATTGTATGCAATATTTTATTGAATCAAAATATAAAACTAAATAAAAGTACAACATTATAATCACACTACATAAAAAATAGAGAATTTTTTTAAAAGCTTATTTATGACTTAGATACCTTTAGAATTTTGAAACTTTGAGTCCAACGATTTATGCTTCAGAATGTTTTTATATAAAACATTAAATTTAATCATTTCATTCTTATTTGCTTCTATTTTGTCTTTTTCATTCAAAAGTCGTTTTACTTCAATGTCTTTTTACTTAATTCTCTCTAGTGACTATTATGACACCGTTAACATCTCAAAGGTTTCGTTACTTCGCGGAAACACTTTCCGATAATTACCTACCACACTGGCATTTTTTCTTAATCTTTGATTCCCGGTATAAATGCGGAACAATAGCTTTTCAAATACTGCGTTTGTTATTACAGCTATAAGTAACATTTGAAAGTGCGTACTTTCCCCATTCTGATTCATGAATGATTTTGTGACAAGAAGTGACCTTACTGCCTATTTGGGATAAGCAAGACCCTTTTTTTGTCACCACGTCTGTCGTCAGGAACTCCCTTTTTACCTAACTCAAAAAACTCATGATTATCATGTGATTAAACTATGTGATAAATAATAGATTGAATATTATGGACAAAATACAGAAATTTTTGCATATTATAATTAAATATCTTACAACCTAAAAAACGACAATAAAATATTAAGAAAATATAGAATCATTTAATTCATATCAAGGCGACGTTTTTCGCACATTAGAGCGACTTCTCCCATTCACGCCCTCGTAGCTAGTAGTGCACTAACCTGTGGCACGAGATAGGGCATGACCACTTTGCTCTTCACAGCCAGCACTTCCCTCAACCCATCCAGCGCATTGTCCTTCTGTTCCGGATGATCTAGACGGGAGAACAGGTCTGGCAGCACCTCCTCTAACGCTCGGGTACCGATATTGTTGTGCAGCTCCTCAAAGGTCTGGGCAGCCGCCTGTCGCACTCCCTCCAGCGGATCGTAGAGGGCGCGCTTCACCGAGGGGAGGAAGCTGTCCGCGTAGAAGGCAACCTGTATGGTACAATATGGAGGAGGAGCAATCCAGAGCCGTGGTAACGTGATTGACTGCCATGCTTATAGTGAACAGGGTAACTCCCGCTCAGAACTAAAGGCTGAATTGTTTTAGTGAGTGATGACCTGCTACACTAGCAGGCGACATTTGAATCACTATGGTGCAACACTGTGAGTGAGAACACGTTTCACACATCGTCGGTGTTTGTCCCCCCAACATTCCATCCACGAGATGAATTTTCAATAGTTCAAACCTCACAAATCAATTGTATGGGAGAGGGTTGAAGCAAATTGTTCGTATCTGGCGAACAGGTAACTATCAAACTCAAAGTGTCTGACAAGTAGTGTTGTCAAGTAAATACACACCGTTTTATCAGATTCTCTATAAAATGATTTGGTCGCTCTTATTGAACAAAGTGAAAAGTAGTTCCATTTCAAGGTATTTGTTGTTGTATTGTGCCTTGGTTATTATTGCACCGTGTTATAAATATTAATATTCGCTATCAATTAAATAATATAATATTGAATTGCGTAATACAAATACAAACAATTAATTAACAGTTTGCATACTAGATGCGAGGTATACCCCTCTAGTAGTGTACAAATTAATGTAGTCTAGTACAAAGCTTAGTATATAGACTCTAGTATAATAGTCTAGTATATAGTCTAGTATATAGTCTAGTACAAAGCTTAGTATATAGACTCTAGCATAATAGTCTAGTATATAGTCTAGTATAATAGTCTAGTATATAGTCTAGTATAATAGTCTAATATACAGTCTAGTACATAGTTTAGTATAATAGTCTAATATACAGTCTAGTATATAGTTTAGTATACAGTCTAGTATATAGTTTAGTATAATAGTCTAGTATATAGTCTAGTATATAGTTTAGT
>JAUZND010006722.1:0-10645 GCA_034780555.1 Coelogynopora nodosa
ATAGTTACCCTTTCTTTTGATTTATATTTTATTATTTCTGATTTATTTCTCTTCTTTCTATCTGGTGAGCTGATTTTTCCTGATGGTTCCAATCAATTTCATTCAGACTTTTTCACTGGTGAACATTCAAACAGGAAAAATTGCTTCTATTTACCCTAAAGATTCTCTTCTTTGTATTGAAGCTATGGGCAAAAAAATATATGATGAATTTTTCACGATAAATCGAGGTTCGATAAGCAAATAAAGCGAAATAAACTGGTGACATTTGTCGATAAAAAAGCCAGAAACGAACGTTCTCAATACCCCAGAAAGAGAGAGAGAGAGAGAGATTAAATGCACCAGAGATACGCTTGAGCGACTGGTCATCCTAGCCTCTAAACAAAATTTGAATCTGTAGTTCATGTTCGGCCATCCACTCATTCCTGGGCCTTCGACTCTTTGTCATTCGGATGGCACCATAAGCATCGCACTGAAAAAGTTCACTATTTTTGCAGCTCGAAGAACAGTTGCTGAACATGGATAGCACAACAATGTGAGTGCTTATAATATGGACGAACATTTTCTCCTTCATTAGATATATAAATAATATAGATATTAGACAATAGATATAAAGTTGTGTGGTTTGATGAACCAAAATTTCACGAGAATCTTGTTCCAGATGTGTCAGATGAAATTTCTGATGACAATGCCGAGGCATCCGATCACGAAGAATTTGTATAAAGAATTAAACAGCAACTGAATTAAATGTACTATCAATGAATCCTAATTGCGTTAACTCAATTCTAAATCCATATATTGTATATGCAGTACCAGTACACTTTTCTTTTTTATGATATTGATCTAACTTGTAATACTCGACATAGACAACTATTGTAAGTAAGTCCCAATACACCCTGGCCTAACCCCCAAACCCCAGTTCTTAACCTTTATAAGCAGGTATTTTAGACTCTCTAGTGGGCTCTCTAACTATAACTCACCTGAAACTCATTTTCAGGCCCCTATAGGAGTCCCTGCACCAGGATACTTAATTAAATTCGATATCACGCCAACCTGAAGTTCAATGCGACTGGTCCACGACATTTTTAAATTTGAACAGCAAAACCTCTATATACAGATTATAGTAATTTATAAAATAAAACATATATAGTTAATTTTAGATAAAATGTACGTATTGGAGGTTATGGACAATTATGCTTTAAAATTATAGTTATCTTCATATTTTTTTTTATTTTGTTCATTTTTTAGTAATTTTGTTTTGTAAAACCCAGCGCACACAAGAATGCCTTTATATTTATAGAAATTATTTCAAGGTCATAAATATGATAATAATTAGTGTGAAGATAGATCCCCCCATATTTGCACAACTATACTCCAAATATATAGACAAGGAGCCGAGTTTAATTTGAAAGGAATCCTTAAACTTTTTAAGTATATAAGTAAAAGAAAGATATTTATAATTTCTATACACAAATAATTCATGTAATATTTTGACATGAATTGTTGTATGTCATTAATTTTGATATGCATGATATATCACAATAGTTATTATTGACATGTAACAATCACTTTTTAATATTGAAGTATACGTTTAATCAGGAGTACAATTAGAATTTTATTTGAAAATGGAGCTAGTAATTTGTAGGAGGGGATACATCAGAGGGGAAATGATAATCTCGAGAATAATCCAAGATACAGTTTAACCTATAAATCAATTGTGCGCTTTTTTAAAAGGGAAACTAGGGGGATTTTAGATTAATAGGTTCCAAAATAAATGTTCCGATGTAAATACACCGAGGAGCGAGAATTGGATCATGCAAAGGGGGGGGGGGGGGGGTGGTCGTTAGTGGCCCGCGATTTTGAAAATAGAAAGTTACTACATTTTCTCCGAAAATTCCTTTTAGCTACCCGTATAATACTTATAATTGGTTTGTGGCAAGACTTTATTAGTTATATATTAAACATGAATCCAACATGGTTCTAAAATGAATAATTTGTTTCATTTGGTTTTCGTGAACTTTCTTTATTCATATTAATTAATTGTTAATATCTTCCTTAATATGATGACTATACGGTAACCACTAAAACAACACATGTCTTTGAAAGATATGTATATACTGTATGTTAAGCTTTAAGATTCTGTCTAATCTAATTTGGAAAATCATCATTTTACAAAAATGTTTAACATATAATGAAGTGGTAGTTATATTCACATTACCGCAAAACAGCACTCAAAATATGTGTTATTATATTAAAGGCGCAAACACTATAGGTATCAATTAACTATATGTTTGAAATGTTATGATGTTGCAAATGTTGTTTTCATACAAAAAATATAAGGACATTCATGATTTCAACACAGTTGACAAATGGTCTAATATGATACATAAAAACACGTACAATGTACAATACAATACATATTAATACAAAATTATGATGTTCATACGGTATATATATATGCTAACATAATTATGAAAGAAGATTATTTTGATGAACTATTATAACAGTTAATAATTAATATTTATTACTTAACTGTTAAACTAAAGTTATGCTGAGTTAGAAATATATTTAAAGTATAAAACATACAATTTACAAAAGTGTAAATGAAAAAAAAAGTTTAGACAATCAATAAACTATCAATAGACAATCAATAAAACCATCAAACAAACCACGAAAGAACTTTCAACTTAATTTCAACTTGATTCATTTCAAAACTTAAAAATTTCAAAGTGCGTCATCTCGACTTCTTTGGCGATTTGATCTGTGTCAAATTCCACTTTAACTTCATCGTTTCTATTGAGTTCAGTAATACCCAGGGCGGTGCAGGGATAGAAATTACCGTGAGATGATCGGCACAATCTCCACAGCCGGCCGTTGATTAGAATTCTGAAGAAGACGGTGTACTGGCGGGGTTGGGCGGGAGTGACCTAGAGAGAGAGGGAGGGAGAGAGGGAAAGGGAGAGAGGGAGAGAGAGAGAGAGAGAGAGAGGAGAGAGAGACAGAGACAGAGAGAGGAGAGAGAGAGACAGAGACAGAGAGAGGAGAGAGAGAGACAGAGAGAGAGAGAGAGATTGGACAATGTTTTCTGAAGTTTTATTTAGAATTTTAATCTATTAGTTGTTTATAGTCTTTTATGAGATAAAATGTATTAAAACTTTACATTTAAAGCAAAATATTAAAAACTTTACATAAAAAGCCAAATATTTACAACTTTAAATAAAAAGCCAAATATTAAATACTTTTCATAAAAAGCAGAATATTAAAAACTTTACATAAAAAGCAAAATATCAAAAAATTTACATAAAAAGCAAAATATTAAATAATTTTCATAAAAAGCCAAATATTAAATACTTTTCATAAAAAGCAAAATATTAAAAATTTTACATAAATAGCAAAATATCAAAAAATTTACATAAAAAGCAAAATATTAAATAATTTTCATAAAAAGCAAAATATTAAAATTTTTATATAAATTACAAAATATCAAAAACTTTACATAAAAAG
Organism: Coelogynopora nodosa; assembly: GCA_034780555.1. Classification (NCBI taxonomy): domain Eukaryota; kingdom Metazoa; phylum Platyhelminthes; order Proseriata; family Coelogynoporidae; genus Coelogynopora; species Coelogynopora nodosa. The sequence goes on from JAUZND010006722.1 coordinate 3,502, forward strand.
CAAAGTATCAAAAACTTTACATAAAAAGCAAAATATTAAAAACTTTTCATAAAAAGCAAAATATTAAAATTTTTACATAAATAGCAAAATATCAAAAACTTTACATAAAAAGCAAAATATTAAACAATTTTCATAAAAAGCAAAATATTAAAATTTTTACAAAAATAGCAAAATATCAAAAACTTTACATAAAAAGCAAAATATTAAAAACTTTACCTGCAATTTTATAAAATAGAGTCCGTCTTTGCTTATTCGAATTGTGCCTTTGGGGTAGTTGATTCCAAAATTTGGATTATTACATGTTTTATCCCAAGTGATAAAAACGTCATTCTTGCCTTTTACTAATACGAAGATATGGAACATACACAAAACAAGAATGAGTAAACAAAAACAAAAACGATAACAATATATGTATAATTCTGTATATAACTCACAAGCAAGTTGTTATGATAAGTGCCATATTTTGATTTACAATTATAGCAAACAAGTATATATATTTAAAGCAAGTTTTGAAAAATGTAACTGTTATAAAAGTAAAACAAAACATCTGTAAATGTTGTTGAATGTCGAAAGTTGGTGGGTTAATCAACCAAAGTAGCCTTCATAGGCCTAATATACATAAAGTAGCCTTCATAGGCCTAATGATATGTATTATTCATATATATAGTGTTTATAGATATAACATGCTGATAATGCTGATTTATCGATCCATAGTCCTGTGTTCACAGTGTTAACTGGATGAAAACATTGGCTTATTTTAAGATTAAATAGGATATATATACGTACATAAACGGTAGTTAAATAAAACAGTTAAATTAAAGGAACCATTGTAACAGTAGTATATGACTTGCACCTCTAACCCCCCCCCCCACAACCCCCTATCTGTTTAATTTAATTCTACAACATTAAAATTTATATATATATATTGATTTAATCAGCTATAAATCACTAAAATGTCTATAACATCGTTAAATTTTAACCGATTTAAAAAAAATGTACACTAGCTCATAGCTATTCTGAATGTCTACATAATAAATTTTCTTTTACTATATAACTTTTTGTTTTTAAAAATGATACTACTTACAAAAAAAGAAATATAAAAGATGTGGCTTATGTTGGTGAGTCATCATACCAAGTTTGCTTCTCATAAGTTGTAAACATTGAATGCTATAGCTTAAAAACAAAAATGACGTCACGAATGACGTCATTTTTCGTCAATTTTTTTTAAAAACTGTGTAAAAACGATATTTATAATTAAATAATAAGACTATAATGTAATTGGAAACTAATTAAAAAAATTAAGTTATCTACTACTTACACATATGTGTAAGTAGTAGATATTTTTTAGTAAATTCATTTTAGTAAAATGATGCATAATTACTTCAATTTGATGACAGCCACAAAGGTGCAATTAATTAAATAAGGTATCAACATTGATGAGTTTGACAATATTATATAATATAAAAATTGATTATTGAACACATGACAATAATAATATTACCATCCATTAACTCATTATATTAAAATATATATTTAAGCCAATACTCTCGTTGTTCTCTTTTTAATATCAAAATAAATTCGTTATTTAAATTATAATAATACAAGTTACATAGTATAACAAAACAACTTTATCAATTGAAAATATAATCATCACAGAAATACAATTACACAAATTGGTGTGACAGATATAATTTTCCAAAACTTACAATATTTAGCTTTTTTGACACGAAAGAAGTCATGAACCTGAAATAGTGCAATATAAAAGCCATTTATTTGATGATACAAGTATTTACGGTCATACGAATCTCACGTTCCTATACTTTAATCAGCATATCAATTGTTTGCAGTACAATGCTTATTATTTTGATGTCAGTGGAAATCACCTCTCTACTGAGTTTTATATAAATCTATAAATTATGTTAGGTACTCCATTATAATATTATTCTATTGATTGATTTGAATATAAATATAAATATTAAAATTATTTTTAACTACAATAAATGCAACAAAAAAATAGGGGGTGATCAGAATGTGGTATATTATACCTACTAAATGTGTATCGCCCGCACTAACAACAACCTAAACAAATGAAAACAGAAGGGGTAGGGTGTATTTTTAATAAAGAATACGGAATTATTTGTATCAGTGCTATGGTAACAGTGCATGGTAACAGTGCTATGGTAACCGCAAATGAAACTAGGCAAATATATATATACAAGTAATTTTAACCTGCAACTCCTCAGTTATGAAAGCCTAAAAGCATTTTCCATGAACAAGTTTGGTGTTCTTATAATGTAGAAATGTTACGTCATTCTTACGTCATTCTTATGTCATTCTTACGTCATTCTTACGTCATTCTTACGTCATTCTTACGTCATTCTTACGTCATTCTTGCGTCATTCTTACGTCATTCTTACGTCATTCTTACGTCATTCTTACGTCATTCTTACGTCATTCTTACGTCATTCTTATATCATTCTTATAGACAGAGTGGTATAAGGCAGAAATGTTGCGAAAAATCTATATATATGCCTAATATAACTTTATGAATTTACTAAATCTTTCTAAATCTTTCTAAAACAATTTTTTAAACTTCACTTTCTAAACTATTGAATATAATTATTGCGTCCTCATAGCATAATGGCGAACATTTTACAGTAAAGAACGCTTACGTCACACATTTTTTATGACGTAACCGTGGCATCACACGTGAAGAATGGGTTGACAAGTACTCACATATAAATCCCTGTTTGGTTTACACTCCACTTTCACGAAATCTAAGTGTTGATATTTTCCAGAATTGGAGACTTGTTTTTGAGCATCATTGGACGGCACCTTAGAAGGTTATCAAGTAAAAATATACTTATTAAATTGATAAAATAAGTTGGAAACTTCTGTAATAACAATCTGAACTATATTTAATCAGTTAAAAACGTCTTACATTAAGTACAAGTACTACATATACAAGTATGGTTCTATGTGTTGGATGACAAATAATTATATAGAATTTTAATGTAAGAATTACAGAACACGTATTATCACAGTAAATAATTTAACAATAATATAAAACTTACCATATTTGTCAAATTTTCTATTTTTATATTTCCTTTCTAAAAACAAAACAAGTGATTAGAATGAGTCTCTTTTCCTAAATTGTAGAATATGGTTCATTTAGCCCAACAGCACGAAATCATGAATTCCGTGAGATATCATGGGCCGATTTGAAAGAAACGTTTTAAAGTTTCACGTGTATGGCTGCAAGGTTTACCTGGCAAATCTCTAAGAATTACAATTTAAACGAGGTATACCTTGCAGACCTCGAGGTAAACCTTGCAGACCTCGAGGTAAACCAGGTAAACCTTGCAGACGTCGAGGTAAACCTTGCAGACCTCGAGGTAAACCAGGTAAACCTTGCAGACGTCGAGGTAAACCTTGCATGCAGACCTCGAGGTAAACCAGGTAAACCTTGCAGACGTCGAGGTCTGCAAGGTATACCTTGTTTAAATTGTAATTCTTAGAGATTTGCCAGGTAAAACCTCATTTAAATTGGAAATCTTAGAGAGATTTCCACACTGAACCCTCTGGTCCGCCATACACGTGACTCAATATATAATAAAGAATACTTTAAAACTCACCATTAAATCCATTTTCAGTGTATGAAATTGTTGAACCAGATCTGACTTAAACTCCGAATTCAATCGGTACATGTAGAACAAAACACCTACATCAGCAAATAAAACCGCGGCCATTCCGGCAACTGCTACAATCGTTTTCCATCTAGTTGTGGGTTTTGTGGGCCCGAAGGAAATTGACGAAGTATTTGAAGAGACTGAATTGCGTTCAATGAATTTCTTTGAGGTCATGTTTTACAGCTGTACTTACATGTATACTGAAATGAATATGACATTTGTATTATCGCATATGTGTGTCGAAATAATGTTAAGAATAGTAAAGTAAAATATAGATATAGATATAAAAATAATTAATAATAAAAAATAATAAGGATATTTAATAATCCAAAATCTTACTGCAATTGTGAATCATACCGTTTTAACTGACAAGAATCTACTGCGAGATTAATTATATATAATCATCAATAGATACTTGTCAGTCTGTACCAAGAAATGACTGTGTGTATAGGCCTATGCACAATCGTTTTTGGAACTGATTCACTATTGTACTTTATCAACTCAATAGAATGACAAAAGAAGTCAAAAATACTGGTTAATATGACACATACTTCACAATGGATCCGGGTAGCATTAAAAGTTGAAACACATCCGTAAGCAACTCAAATATTCATTATAAATTTTTCTTTATATTAGATAAATATTCAAAAAATGTACCTATTAGCAACAAAAATATATTTGGTATAGTTCTATAACAGGGGCGTAGCTACCAACTTTAGGCTGGAGGGGGCTTTCGCGCTTAAGCATTCCAGGCTTGCGCGCTATTATATACAATATGTCAGCATACATTTTAGGAAGGACACTATATAAAAGGCATTAAAAGGCAGGGGGGGAGGAGGGGGGGGGGGGGGCTATAGCTCACACTGCCATACAATATTTCATACTAAAAGTTACCATATAAATAGAACTAAATTTTATAACCTTTATTTTGAAATGTATTACAATGCATTTGACAAGTTAGTAAGTTCATCGGTACACATATTATACCAGGTAGGCTAATGTGCGTATTTCATATAAATGTTATATAGTATTCCGAATTATATTTCAGCATTTAGTGTGCATTTAATTATGTTGTTTTGTGCTTTAAACTGATCTCTATTAACGCACTATACTGTATGTTTGAAATATTTAGAGAATAGAATGAATATATAATAATATGTAATTATAAAAATTATAGATATTTTAAAATAATACAATATTTTATTTAAAAATCTCACAAAATGGGGCTATATTACTATTAACCTGCCTAAAACGGAAGATTAGCGCAACTAATACAATATATTAAATATATTGCTAATGAAATGAAGAAACTTTCCTGAAAAATACCTCTTTTTATTAATTAATCAATACTTTTCGCTCCTCATTGTTATTGTTAAAAGGAGACGACGAGTTATTTTATGGAAAAGCGTAGACGTCTTTTTAAAATTAATTGTACTTTCCAATTACACACTTGTACAATCGTGACTTTTTTTTTTAATTATAAAAAATCAAGAAAAATTATGCCATGAGCCATTCTCAATTCTTCGAAATTTTATATTTCGCTGTTGTGAAATACTTTATACCAAGTAAGAAATCTATTTGTATAACATAGCGAAGTTTCGACAATAAATGGATTGAAGATAGAATCACTGACTATACATGAACAAAATATATCTTTTTGAGTTAATATATTATAAAAGTGTGCGTGTTTTTATTATCTCATTTATTAGAAGTATATTTTAACCAGATACTATATTTACAATAACATATGAGTAGGCCTCGGTTCTAAATGAGTGTTAGATTGTTAGAATTGTTAGAATGTTAGCTGTACGTATTTTTTATTTTTTATAAATATATCACTATTGTCATCTTTGAAATAACATCACATGAAGAGTAACAAAACAAATTCTTCTCAAGGCTATCAATATAGTCTTTGATGCCTACCTCCGTTGGCTCAGCTCCCTTTTCCAAATCCTCAATATTGTCAAGAATTACCTTTTTCCCATTGGAAGGCGGCCGGCCATGAAGAGAGATCTTGCAGAAGTCTTCATTCAAGTTTTACTTCAACAATATAATGAAGACATTCTAGCAATCTTTTTAGTTCAAGATTTATCCTTAAGTGTGTTTAATTCTTTAATTACAACATTCTTCATAACATATTTGAATTTCTGAAATAATGAAATGATCACCATTATATCTTTCCGTGAATCAAAGATGATCCAAGTCGTTCCAAATTAAATCAATATCTTTATATCAAATAAATGTCAATGTTTTATTGCATTGCCCTCTAATTGGTTCAATTATCAACTAATTCCTTTATTTTCTTCAAATCCTTATTTTACAGCCAGCATGCAAAGGAAGTCGACTGCAGCCCAGTCTAAAAGTGAGAAATAAGAATTTCATTTTCAATAAGAATCCAATTCACACAATGGTGATACTAGATATTATAATCCTTGAATTAAGATTATACGGTGCAAAAATAGATACATAATTACAAATCAGCGTATGATTTAGCTGAGTATGTCTTAATGCGATTTCAAGTTTTTGTCATAAAAATAAATAAATTATTATTTGTCTGTTTTAAGATAACACATTACTACGGGAACAGATATTTATGAATACATCGTGATGTTCTCAAATTGATTTCTTGAAATTCAAGACATATAATATTCTCAAAATATCGGTGAGAAAACATTTACAGATCTTTTATTCAAAATTCCTTTGTGGAGGTTCAATTCTTGTCTGACTTAGGTCATTTTTTGGTCTTAATCGATACTTTCTAATTGGCAATATTTAATACTAATGTATAACTTAATAGAATTTTTAAAGTTTTAAATGTAGACTATTTCATTATTCATTTCCACTATTGATGTGTTTTTTGTTCATATTTAATGATCAACGCGATGATGTAATAATGATTTAAACACAACATTTTAACAAGAACGTGATGTTGATTTATTTTAATTTGTTCATCATTTTCTATTTGTATCAACACATGTTTCTAATTTTTATGGTTTTGAAGTTATCATTAATTATAATTCGTTACTATTAACAAAAAGTGTGTTTTTCCCCTTTTTTATGAACTTACTGGCTTAGACTTCAAAATAAACTGTGAAAAGAATGTATTAATTTAATAACAATTTCATCAATGCCTTTATTTAATCAAAGTATATTTGTAGATTTAAAACTATTTAATGACGTATGAACTGCTGCACTACTCAGTTATGCATAAGTAGGATAATACAAAGCATGAATCATTCACAGGATAATCACAAATTAAAAATTAACAATTTGACAACAAATTTCTTTTTTGTTAGGTTTTTACTTCATGTTTCGATTATAAGTTTTTTGCTCCGCAAAACTTAAGTAGTATAGGAAGGGTGGATTCGACCCCCTTTCTTGACATTTGACCAAGACCTTTGACGTTTGACTTTGCCCTCCCTCCACTCGCACCCTCCCACCACCCCCCCCCCCGG
>JAUZND010006723.1:0-10644 GCA_034780555.1 Coelogynopora nodosa
TACTATAGTGTACTATATTATATTACCTTCAAATATAGTTTTCACAACAGTCCAGTTATATAGACTTATAATTCTATGAGTTATTTACTTAATGAAAGTAACTATATAATATAAAATGCATTTTATTTAGAAAAATTTCAATGACTTTTACTGATAACAAATTACAAAATGCTTCTTTTAACCTTAATATAACCACAAAATATTCCAAAAATAATTAAATAAGAAGGAACCATAAATTATAAAAGTATGTTTGTCATGATATCAATATTTTTTGATATTGCAAAATGTATGTAGTATCAATCCCAAATCATTCTTTATCTGGAAAAAATATAAACAATATACATTGTATAAAGAAATACAAAATGACTTTACTTTTGGTGTTTAAATACATAAAAATTAATAAAAGAATAAAATAAAGATTAGAGATTAATAACGAATAAAATCGAGTATATTTATACTTAAAAATATGACGTAGGCATACTGCCTATATTATGGCAATTTTTAACTTTCTAAAAAAAATCTGAATAGTCACGAGCACAACATGGAAGTTTTTTTTCTTCATGTCTATGTGGTTTATCGATTATATATTATAGTATCTATTTTGAAATTTATTATACTCATTGTAATATTTATAAAAAATGGCATAAACATTTTTTAACGAACAAATCGGATTTTTTTGCCATCGTCATTATTAAAAAAAATTCGACAAATAATTTTTGTACACACTAATTTTAAATTATACTTATATCCATCTTTTATCGTAATTCAAAACACTATATTTAGTACTAAATAATATATGTATGATACATAAATACACACATTTGGGAATAATGTATAAATGTATGTAAAAATTTGTGATATTATGTTTCCGCAAAATAGGGTAATTACATGAAAACACGTCAAAAAAGTATTTGTGAACGCACTTCCGAGAATACAGTAAAAATTCTTGATATGCTTATTACAATTTTGAAACTGCGATTGTAGACTAATCACAAATGCTTATTTGGTTTTATAATTAGGTTATTGTTAATTTAGACCTACATTAAATTTGATTCTATAAAATATAGTATATTGTTCAAAGTAAGTACAGTAAAATACAGTATATTCACAGTAACTGAAAAACGTATATATATATATTGTATATAGAGTTATGTTTTACAATTGCTACTACTATAATTATACGTTATATGTAACTGCTTTTGTATTAACTTAGTAAAAACTTTTTATAGTCGAAATAAAAATATATCCGAAACCTAATTTTTTAATAGAAAATAAAGGTGACGGAATATTTTAATATTGACACCGTGCTACTAATAGCAATATTTTGTATGTATTTGTGTTCTAATTCGGTTTTCTGTATATTGTGTTCAGCGAAAGAAGCAGAAAAAACGAGAAATAAAAGTAACAAAATGAAACAAATTATAATTGGTTTCAAAATCTGCTAATTATTTATAAAATATGAATATTAATATAAACAGAAATATAATAATGAATTTAAAATAATATGTTAGGAATAGTTAGATATACCTATATTATATTATTGAAAAATTGGTATGTATCTATTTTTAAAATTTTATAATGTACATTATAAAATTAAAATTATTTTGTTAAAATATTTTTCAAAATTCTAATATTTTTTTATTTAATAGCTCAAAATATATAATCATAGGAATATCAAAAAACATGAGACTAAACATTATTGTGATTAACCAAATCTATATTAAAATATTTTGATAAGTGGCGACATCAAAAATAACGATTATATTCTAAATTTCATATAAAATTGTTTTATAATAATATATTTTAATTTTTTGGTTTAGATCGATTTTAAAATATTAAACATATTAAAGAAGAATAGTGTAATTTAAATAAATGCAACAATAACTTTCGGCATCTAATATAAAATTTATTTTGTACTTTTGTATCCGATATATTACTATAATATTCATTTACAGTACTATAAGCTTTATTAATGAACTAAACTTATTTGCATTATATATTATATTTATTATATACTACAATATTATCTTCCATTCATTTAAAAATATTGAAATGTTTCAAATATGTTGATAAAAACTAACGCTTATTACACTTATGTGATGTATAATATTTTATTGCATGCGTTATTAGCATGATGACAGATTTCAATTTTGCTAGTAATCAACATATTTATAAAGTGAAACGATAAAAAATCTATCGAAACTTCCAATATAAAATTGCACGGAAAACTATATCAATTGTGATGCACTCCAGTAAACTTTCATATTTTATTATAGTATTAACACAAGTACAAGTTATGATATATGGTAGTTAGTTCGCCTTTCACTTGATACTAACCAATACATGAAAGTGCGCACTCATTTATAATGACCCAATTTACTACTTTTGTAGCTTATAGATTTAGTTGGCATTAGTCAGAAAAATATGTGTGTTAAATCAATTGGAAGATATTTTAACTAGATAAGATTTTGGTTTACCCGGAATGTTTTTTACCATTAGTTGCTATATTATATGACTAACCATATTTTACACGAGTATAATGAATATATATATATATATATACTATATCTAAGCGTTTTTTAATTTAATGATACTCCTAACTGAAATATGAATATTTGATTTATTATCGTGTGGCTTGTCTTTTGTGGGTTATATATTATATGGAGTGTATATTTTATATGTGTATGTATATCTAAGTAGTTTATTATTTCTGCGAAATTTATTACAAACAAATGATAGAAATTCTAGTGTGGTATGAGATGTCCGAAAAATAGCTCGCGTGATCTATTTCTGTACAAATAGTTTTTTTTCAATTTCTGATAGATTGAGGTCTTAGCAACTTAAAAATAGTGGGGTACACCTTTTCAGACGACTAGAACCTAATGTTATCGGTGCGAACCGATCTTAGGCCTTGGCGCTCTGCACCAAAATTAAATTTTCTAATAATTAACAGATTTTGATTATTTTGGCGTCTTATTAAAGATGTTTTATTGTTGTGAATTAATGTATAACCGTATTGTAGCAAACTTTTGAGTCTCAAGGTCATTACTAGGGGTTCAGACCCACCAGATGGCCGCCAGGACCAATAAATCGATTATTTTCAATATTGAGTGGATTTTTGACAATTAAAGTGTTATTTTGAACATTAAAAAAAAACTAGTTATTTTCTCCCTTGAAATAATCAAATTAATGTAGTCAACGTCCCCCCAGTTACAGGTACTCAGCGTCCATGACCACCCAATCAGATTTTTAAAATGTAACATGATATAATCTTGAATCAAGGCAGGACAGATTTCATAGTAATTTATTGTTTTAGATGTAAAAAATTGCGTGTAATAAAAATATGAAATGTATTGAAAAGTATTATAATAAGAGTATTATATTTATCAGAAAAGCAATATTAATGGGATAATACATGAATTTATGAAAAATGTTCGTACAAAAATACTAATGATACTGTAATGACACATGGTCACAATTTGTGGTCATAAAAATAAAACTAAAAAGCTTTTTGTTTGTTAATATTTATAAAGTTAATGCTTATTATTATAAAATCAATAATTAATTATTTATACACATAGTCAGCGCAATCATGAACATCATCTTCGTCATAGTGAGTATTTTCTTTAAAAACATTGGAACAATTTAACCCATTCAATTTACAAAGCGTCTTACATGGTAGCTTATTTTGAAAATAGCTACATCTGCGTCTATTGCATCCATTTTTGAATTCGTATCTTGCTTGTTATATAACTGATCTTGTTGCGGGCAATTCCAGACAAAAAAAGGCATGTACACACTACCCTGAACCTGCCACCTATTTTTTTCATTAGAAGGAAGCTGTGGATGGGATATAATGTAGAATTTATCGCGCATTGCAATGTAGTTTATGGGGCAAATATGTGGAAGGAGGGCAGCTCGAGTTGGTGGCAGCATCTCACCTTTCAAATTCTTTGAACGAAACATGTCCCAGGGTAGAATTGATAATTGAGTGGCTCCCAGTGAACAGTAAACGTTGCATACGAGACCTTTTATTTCTGGTGGCAATTCTCCGTCAATCTGTTGTGCTGAAATATGGAATCCAAGCATACGGAAACAATCAACAGTGGGATCATTTTCAGGCAAATTCATGTACACATTTGACCAACCCAGTCAACGCCAGAGAATAGTGATAACCAATGAGTCCCTGACATTTGTGAAAGACAATATTCTGAACTCGCTCAACCACATCAATTGTTTTGTATTTCGCACCTTTTCCTGTGAGGAACTTCAGTCGAGTTTGCGGCGAAAGGCGGTGACAGGAAACCAGATCGAGGTAAATAATAAGGACATCAGTAACTTATCTAAACACACATTTGTTGACTCTTTCCATTCGGTCGCTAGATTAACAACATCCAATACATATAGTGGCTATATCGAATATTTCCTACATCGAATTTTATAACATTTAAAATTTAACTTTTTATTGGCTGTTATGGAATAGTTACTGTATTAGACATGTATTCTTTATGGTAAACTATTTTACAAATCGTGTTAAGTTGATTGATGGAAAAAGCAATGCAAATATTGTGTATATATATAAACTGATGGTCTGCAGGCATGCTGAAAAGAAAATAAATGTAGCGATTCAACAGCTATTTTTACTTTATAGCAGTGTGTCCATGAGTTTGCAGCTACTTGGTGACCTTGATGATCATATTCCGAAACTTCTCATGATCGGACGTCATCATGTTTTCTTCATAAACAGAGTTCACAGAGTTCACCCTAGGGTCGCCGTAATACCCTCAGTTCATCTTCGTTTAGGTCGATCAGGTTTGCCGCACCCATTTATATTTTCTTCCAGAAATACTTTCTAGACTTTTTAGACTCACAGATGTGACCGAAATATACCAATTTTCTTCGGTTGATGCTGTTTAGCAGATTTTTAATCTTGTTATTATCTCAGAATTTGTCGTATGGTCCTGCCATTTAAGTTCTAGCATTTTTCGACAAGTATAAAGTTCGAAGGCTATTAACTTTGTTTCATCATCCTGGGTGGTGCTCAAACATGCCATGCCATATGTAGTAATGAAAACATATAATAATTGACCAAACGCATTTTACCTTTGACACAGCGTGCGAATTTCATATTTTATCAAGTACAATCATAGCTGATCTTGCCATTCCTAGTCTTCGTTTGATCACTTTCGAGGATCCGTCGTTCTTTCTTATCATTGAGCACAATAAGTTTAGCACGTTAACAACCTTAATGTAATCGTCATTTTACGATTCGCCATTTTCAGCAACCTCTGTTCCGTTTCTATCTATACCGTTTTCTTAACATTCACAAAAAGTGCAAAATATTCGCTCGAATTAGAATATGACCGTCAGCGGCTTTGACAACGTCAATTCTCATTGTGACTTTCTTTCCGTCAAATTTATTCATCAGTTTGAACATGTGTGGCTGGTTTTGTTACGGAAATGCACATTTTAAAGTTTTTTACATTCTTCATTGATGAGATTTGCCTGATATTTATACAGTTGCTTCTCAATAACTTTGTTTATCGTTAATAGTTTATGAATGGTTTTCCCACTGTATTTTGTCTCCTGACGTTGATCCGCTGGAACGATTGTTTCAGGTGATATCCATGGTTGTTTGTTGGCATTACGTTTCTTTGACGACTTATTTCATTTTGGTCCATATCTTAGCTGGTGTTTACTCCTCAAACTGATTTTGTATGTGCTTCGAACTTAGTTTTGACTTTTACTGTTAAATCACCGGAGATGTTGGTAAACTCAAATATTTTCATTGTTAATTGTTGTTTCTGGAATTTAAGTTTGGTATGAATATCGTGAGTGACCGTGGTTTATTGTAAGAGTCATTGGTGACGTGGGCGCGCTTCATAAACTACTCACTGCTCCATAATCAGGACCCTTGAACAGATTTCGACGTCAAATACATAATTTATTTTGATTTACATCTCTACTCCAGTTTTTTCACACAAACGAACTATATTGTTGTTAGCATTTGGTATACAGATATTAGGTACTGCTCTATCATTTGAATAAAAAGATTCCCCCATAATTATATTTTAGGTAATTTTCAATGAAAACTATATTTAGAAATGCACTAAATACATAGAAATTAGGTGCGTCTATGTTTCTTGCTGGAGCAATGTCACATAGATTGGACACAGACGCTGTGTCCATGAAGGTAAAGAGGGTTAACCTAAATAAAAATAATAGAACATTTTTGAAATACATAAAAATTCAAAGTCGTAATTATTTGTTTTAAAAATAGTATATTGCCTATAATTCATATAATATGTACGTATTCTACCATAGTTTTAACTTTTATATATTATTGTTGTATAAATCATCTCATTTCGTTTTGACGATGTGTGGATAAACTTACACTTTTTATTAAAAAAGTTATTGAATGATTCGTATATAACTTTAATATAGGACTTTCCATAATACAACTAATAATAATAATAATATAAATAACAGTTGTCCATTTAATATATTAGTCTATAATATAATTCAATTGTCGACCAATGTTTATTATTCTTTAATCAACAGTAGAATGACCAAGCAAAAACATTGTCTTTCTCAAAAAGGTCAAATGGAGGGTCAGGGGAAATAATTGACATTTTTTAAATAAGATAAATGGAAAAATACTAACTTGATTAGTCTTAAATTTTAACATATTGACCATTTGGTCTGGATGTTTTAAACATTCAAACATTTTAATTTTTAACTAATTATCTAGTTAAGTCAATTACGTCAAAATTTTAATTAAGTTTTTGTAATAAAAATCTTTTGAAAATATCTGATAATAAAATATGGCGATGATAATCATAGCCAACATTTAAAAAAAGTATTTTTGTGAAATCTGAAATAATAATTTGAAAAAACGTTATTGCAAAACTGTGATTTTTATTATTTTTTAGTTTTTTAAATATTTATGGAAATTATATATGTTATATATTTTTATATCATTTAAGCCAAACTGTTCATTTTTATATTTTAAATACATATATTTACAAATAATTACAGTCAGGTACTTGGTCGGACAGCTGAGCAAGTAAGAAGTTTTAAATTAACATTTTTATTGCTTATCCAACATAAAATGATTACTTTTATTACTAACACTTTCCAGAATCAATGACCGCACCATGGACAAATACATGGCAAAAAATTACTCCGACACTAATTGTATTCAATCGCTGATGAAAATAAATAAATAATCTATTTTTTAATTTATATATTTAATACATCACTGTTGATCATTTCGAAGTAGTATAACATAATATGCAATTATTTATCTCTTTTCGTAAAAGGGTAAACTAAACTGACTAATAACCAAATAAATGTTATTATATTAATTTCTTCGATTTATATATATATCACTTTGTTACAATCCACAAAATGGCTATAATAGCTGGTATGATGTTTTATAAATTATACGACAAGTCTTTTAAATCTTAATCTTCTTCATAAAATTAGCTCATAGGCCTATATCTACGTTGATGAATTTTTTTTATTAATTGATTAATTATGGAATTAATAAACCATAATGTTAAAATTATTTATTATAAATACAAAAGGTATCGACGTTTCAATCAATTTATATAGTTAATTATAATTAGAGGGTTAGCACGTTGATGCCCGTTGATGCTCAACACTTTCTCTCTTCCAGTTATTTAAAACTTGTTAAAATTGGCCAATTTTTTTAAAAGTAACGGAGGACTACCAGCTTAGGCTACTCAGAGAACAGTACTTGTTTTGAAAACTGTTTTAAAATAATTATTAGCTAATAAATATGTGTAGTAGTTATATACAGCTTGACCAAATTCAGACAGAAAAGTTAAACCATCTATAAACTCATTTTTAACCGAAATCAAAGTTTCTGTTGACAGTTCTGCCGTCTATATCTGTTTTAGATGGTTCTTTATATTTTTCATATTAGTCATTTTAATTACAAAAGTTCACACTTAATATTTCTTAAAAACATGTTCATTGTGTTTGCATGGAATAAATATACCTTGCTTTCTTTTTATTTAAATGATATGTGATGCCTGTTATTAGATATATAGTTTAATATAAAATTGTGAATATCTTCTAAAAATAAACTTTTTTTATATCGCTTCACCATCACTGTAAATAAAAACGTAGATGAACAAATTCGATGCTTTAAGATGTATTATGATTTAGGAATAAACGCAGTTTAATTAAAAAACGGAATAAAAATGAAATATTTTAAAGGAGTAGGGCTGCAGAATTTTATAATAATATGGGGAGATTCTCGGACAACAAATTGCGCTCCCTTCAACAATTAATGACGTAGAAATATAGTTGGGGCCTTAAAGTTACATATAGCTACTTCCCTGTGTCAAGTACTTATCTCTAACTAAAGGGGCCATGGAAGGGGTAATTCTTGGAGGCTTGAATACCATACTTTTTTCTGGGAACATTGCCGCCTCGTCGTAACCAGAGACCCCACGCTTTCGAACTTGTTCCACGGACCTTTATTGTACATTGATCTTCTTCAATGTAATTGAAATCTATTTATTGATCATTGAATAATTAAAATAATTGATAATTACATTTTAAAAAATGCGTTTGAGGCAACAATTTGAAAATAGTGTATTTTATTAGTGATTTTATATTTATAAATTTTTCAATACTATCTGGTATTCTTTAAAGAATAATGCGTTGGGATATATTAATATATGTGATGTTTATCTTTTACGTTAACTTCGAAACAATTAGTAATACTGAAATAATTAATAGAACACAATCATGCATTCAGGATAAGTGCATACTCATATACAAACGAAGAAATGGTTTTAATAAAATATGTGTATTTTATAAATGTGGCAATCTCTATAAGTTTTTGGTAAGTTATAATTTTATATATCTTAGCATATTATAGAAAAAACATTTAAATAATTAAATTTTCCACAAAATTGTATTACAATTCTGCATTGAAGTTTTTATGCAGTATAAGTTTTCCAAGTTACGTTATGTTTGGTTAATAACATGAAATGACTTCTGTGTTCAACATAATATGTAGTATCTCCTTCGTTCGCAAGGCTTATTTTAATATGCCGCTGGAAAGTGAAGCTGTGGAGTTATCTAGAATATCATACTTCGACAAAATGTAGTAAATTCTACATATTTAACTTGTCTGATATATTGGAACAGACATGATCTGTATCTAAAAATGAAGGAGATGTTATTTAAAAGATATTAACCAATGTATATTTATTGATATTGGCCACTTATTGAACAATAATAAAAAATTAAAAACTTATGTTAAATGTTAATCAGAATATGATTTCTAGTTTTGCTTAGGAAAAAACCCTATTGTGATCCATATCAAGCACTTTTTATGGTTCAAAATTCTTTAAAATAATATATAGGTATAACATAGTATCATATAAGTATACACACAATTTTATTTAAAAAAATTAAAATTCGACAAATATATACAGCATCACAACCAATCAACCAAAAACTAAATAATTCCTCTGAAATATTTAAAAGTTTTTTGGACAGAAACACTTTTTCTTTTAATTTCTAATTTTGAACAATTTTTTTATTGATGACAACCACATCTTTTTCTAATTTTCTTCGACTAATACGGCCATTCTGAATTAAATAATAAGCATTTTTTAGTGAAATATTCAGAAAGTAAAATAATTGTAGATATTTATTATAAATATATATATATACATATCTATCTATCTATTATTATATATTTTCCTAATATCGTATTCATAAAAAATATTTATTTTCATGACAAAGAATTACACATTGCCATCGAAAGGTGCATATAAAGACAATTTAAGCCTTAAAATTGGAAACATAATTATAACATTGCAAATAATGTTTTCTAAATATACAGAATGCTTCATGTCGAAAAATGAGTGCTCTCTACAGTACACTATGATATATTTATTATATATCTTATATACGATGTAACGCTTTCACTTATTTTTATCACATTAAAATTTTTTTAACATTATTTAGAGATGTAATTTAAGTTAAAACATTAAACATATATATATACGTTGTCTAATGTTAATAACTTGGTAGTCATATTTATTGTAATTCATTCAATTATAGTAAATATATAATATGTTGGATCATTTTTGATCATATTAAGTGATCATAAAAGTGTTACAATGAAATATTCTGTCGAGGGCTTTTTTATCAGCAAATTTATTAGCCATTTTTGCTTTATAAAAAAAAAATTGAAAAAAATTAAATTCTCCATAAAATCTGTTTACAGAATATATTTAATCGCGCCATACTAACATCAAAAAGTGCTAGAAAGAATTATTGCACCGATGACTTGTTAAAACAATAATGAAAGAAAAATTCTTTATTTTAACCACTTTTGTATAATAAAATATTTAATTTTAATTAAATAAAAAATGTTCCGCTTCCATTTCCAATCAATGTTATTAGCTCTATTCATTCTAAACAATTGCCCTCGACAGAATATTTCATTGTAAAATTTTTTGAAGTTATTGTGGTATACATAACTTAAAACACACACGGCCTGATTAAAAAAAAATTAGTTCAAAAAAATTGTCCATCAAATGTTTTTGCATATTATCTTTACTGACCCCATAGAGAACTCATTCCAATTAA